>VYZU01064256.1:0-10928 GCA_013401355.1 Ceyx cyanopectus | reverse complement strand
CGTGCTGCTCTCCTGCCTTCCCTGACTTGCTGTGCTGGGGAATTATTGTACTCAAATTAATTGACATTCTGTCCCTTATTTGCTGTCTGCTCTCAAGATAAGCTAAATAACACCAAAGCTGCCTTGTCCAGAGCTCCTTGCAAATCCTCGTGGTTTGTGACTGTTTATCTGCTCTGGGCAATCCAGCAAGTGGTTCTGAGAGCCAAGGAAAAAAGCCACGTCCTTCCCTCCATCCCTCCCCTCATGGCCTTGCTGCTGTGTGTGTGCATGGTCACCCTGCATCCCTGCTTTGACCTCTGCTGGTGACTGAGTCTCTGTTACTGGTGCTTCTTGAGCTGTCTGCCCTTCCCAATGCCTCCTCAGGGTGAGAAGTGGCTTCAGGGATCACTTCTGCCTACTTCTGGCTCTTTGTTTCTTTTTATTTTATTTTTATTCCAAATTTTGCATCTCTGGGCTCAATTTGCATTTGACATTTCTTATCTAACAACGCTTATAGGAGAGATACGGATTCTTGACATGAAAAAGAAACACAGAGGCTTAAAGGGGACAGCTGGAGCGTATAAAGATGTGTGATCTGGTTAAAGCAGAGGCTAAGACATAAATTCCAGCCATGATCTGAAAGATGGAAGCACTGGAGAGAGGAAAAGAGGCCGGGATGGTGCTGTGCTCGTGGGACAGCAACAAGTAGAAGCTTCTGACAGAAATAAGAGCAGCTGGTCCTCTCTTTATTTAGCTTTGGGCAGCTGGTCTGTGCCTGCCAGAGCAGGCACTGCTCCTCCATCTGTCCTGCCACCTTTGGCTCCTACCTGCTCTGCTGCCTTTGTCCTCCTTTGTGTGAAGAAGCTGCTGTGACCCCTTGGAGGAGGTGTTGGTGGCTCCTGGAGTGTCCTTTCCATCGCTGCCCGAGGAGCCAGACCCCTGGAGGTGACTCTGAGGGCACTGCCACCAACACCCCAGCCCCAAAGGGCAGCAGTGGGTGCCAGTGTTGCTCTGAGCCATCGCCCTCAGCGGGGCTTTTTCTGTGAGGTGAAATGCCAGGAAATAATGTGCTGTAGTTGTTGAAGTGTGGAAAGACCAAGGGGTTTAATGGCCCTCCCTGGCAGGCAGCAGGCTGCAACCTGTCCTCCTGGCAGCAGCGTGCAGGTCGGGAGGTGCTGCCGGGCAGGAGGGGCAGGGAGCAGCACGCTGGGCACTCCCAGCAGGAGAGGTGCCTGTTGCCCATCTAATCCTGCTCTGGTTGGCACTCTCTCCTCAGCAGAGGGGCAGGCAGAGCCACCTGAGCAGATGGCAGAGGCTGTGGCTACCGGCCGACCACGTGCGGGTCCTCGGGCATCCTTAGGCTGAGAGCCCTGGCAGTGCCAACCTGCTGGAGGGTGGGAGGCTCCGAGTGATGTGGAGAGGGATGTGTCCCCTAGCAGTGCTTGCCTGTTTGTAGAAACACCTGGCAGGGCACCAGCACTCTCCGGGTGCCATGAGGAATGTATGAAGCTCAGGTGGGCAGTGCCTCCTTCAAACAGCCACATTGCCAACGTCATTCTGTTTGCTGCAGCCACCCGAGGCTGCTCTGCTGCTTTCCACTCCTCTTGGCACTGGAAGGTACAGAGCCTCGTTGGCTTATGGCTCTGGGAAGGTGTGTGGGGGTGTTCTGCTTGCTGTGCTCCCCTGCTTGTGCCAGTCTCCAGCTGGCATGGGGACGCTGGCTTCTGAGGAGGGGGGCTGAGCTCTGAGGCTTCTGTCCCTGCTGCTGTGCACCCCAAGAGAGGGGCCAGAGCATCTCTGCCAGCACAGGGGCAGCTCTGCTGGTGGCAAGGGTGGATTTTGCACTGCACTAACGCAGGGAGGAATGTTTTCCATCTTCACCTCCAGTTCCTGACTCTAAGGGCAGTTTCTTCTATCAGGAGATAAAAAATGACCATTTTTCTTCTGCATCTCTTTGCCCATGACAATCCGGTGCTGTGTGTAACTGCACTGGCCATTCCACGGGGGCTGATCCTGGGGTTAAGCATCTCCTCTGGATCTGGGCTGCGTCTGATTTCCATCCTGTATCCCTTCAGCACTGGTACCCTTCCCAACAAAGAAGGGAGAATCTGTTGGTGCTCCCCGTGCACATTATACAATTACATGGGAATTAATTTTAAAATGTGCCTTATCTTATTTGTGACTTCAAACTCCCTTGGGGTAGAAGGAATCATGTTCAAACCAATTACTGTTCACCCAGGAATTGCTTCACCAGTTCCTTCCCATGTGAATAGTGCTGGTTAAATAACAGGGATAAGGTGGCAGGTTTCTGATGTGAGCTCTGATTTGTACAGAGCACGTTGTTTACATTCAAGTGGTGATTCTATTCATGTTCTTGGGCACAGAACTTATTGATAAACTCTTTGGTCTTCTCTCTGCCACACCCATCCCTCTTCAGCTCCTTGGAGCAGGGTGGTACCTCTGGTCTCTGGGGCTCCAGTGTCTCCTGATGTACAGCATTCTTTTCAATCACATGTGCTGTTTCAGATAGTTTTCTTCCTGAGCCTGTATAAGTGACAGAGATATACTGTCTGTCCCCCCAACGTCAGGATTCATGATTGTGCTGTGAAATGTTTGCTTTTAGTGTGCTCATAAAAGCACAGGACAAGTCAAAGTGGAGCTGTCCCGGGGCTCAGCTGATTGATAAATCACAGTCAGGGGCTGGTGCTTCACTTCTGATACTCCTGCAATGGGGTTTCTTCTCTGGGTGTTTTCCCCCTGCTTTCTGTGTTGCATATTATAAAGAATTAAAGTTTTTCATGGATGGAATGCAGCTTTTATTTGTACTGGATCAGTGAGAAATAAAGTTTTTTTCCCTAAATGATGTTACTTCAAGGAATGTACCGATCTCAGGGGTAACGAGATTCGTACCAAACAGTTTATGACAGCAGTAGATCTGCAGACACCCTCTGCTGTGGTATTAATGTGATATATGGTGATGGGTGATGGAGTATGTACTTATCTTTCTTCATTTGTAGTAAACCAGCTGCAGATAAATAAAGAGAGGGTGAGGTGATTAACCCTTTGGGCTCCACGTGCGTGCCAGGAGCTGCAGCCTTCCAATCAAACTGCTCGGGGTGGGTCTGGGGGACACAGATTGGGTTTTATTGAGTCAGGGTTTTTACTTTTCACTGTTCAGATGTGAAAGGTTTGGGGACTGGAAGATATTGTCTTAATTTATGAGGAGGCAGCACCATTATTCCTGCAGCTCGGCGTGGCAGCAGCGTGCTGTGCACAGGGCACAGGGGTGCAGCCCCACCTGCTCCCACCCCATGTGCCAACACATGCCACGGTCTCACCAGGGTATTTACTGATTATCCTGGAGCAGAACCAGCCCAACATGAAGTGTGGGAGTGATCAGGGCTGGTGGGTTGGGTTTTTCCTCTTGTACATGGTGTAGTGGTGCCAAATCAGTACCATCAGTAGAACCCCGGAGTGAAGGTTGGTCAAAGCAGAGTATGAGGAGGGGTGAATGAAAGAAGGGAGTGTGGGGGTCTGTGGGTGAAGAGGCGAGCTGCATCCAGAGCATCATACACGGGGGTCCAGCGTGTGGGGAGGTCCTGTGCCCAGCCTGTGCCATAGGAAAGGGATGAGCTTTCCACAGACACGTCTGAGACATGGGTAGAGAGGGAAGAAAATTCCCTTTTAGGCCACACTGGCACCACTTTACTCCGTGTGGCAAACTCTGGACACTGGCAGCTCTTTGGGCCTCTGGGATGGGCTGTGCCCTGAAATGGCTTCTGTGGCTGCTACCCCTGTATGGAGAGAGGATGAGGAGAAGGCAGAAAGCAAAGCAGGATGGATACAGAGCTGCCTCCTGACAGCTGCTGTGGCACGACTGGATGCTAATATTAAATGGATATTAAATTCAAACCAGCTCAGCACTGTGCTTGCTGCAAGGCACCATAACTCCCAATATTTATGATGCTACAGGAAAGCAGAAGACACAGCCGGGAGCTTCAGGGCTCCCAGCAAGAACCAGCTCCCCATGGAAGATGTTCTGTCCTTGGTTAAAGCAGTGGATGCTGGAGTCTGAAATGCCATTTCACATGCCCACTGTTGCTACTAAATGATTTTATCCCTGGGAAACCAGTTTCTCTCTCTCACTGCACATTCCCTCCCAGTAGCATTATTCTAATGATAGTTGATAGGTTGTTTTGTCAATGGGGCAGCAGAACAGACATGAACTCTCTGCTTTTTATCCAGCTTCTGAAATATTCTCCTTCTAATTTTTACCTCAACACCATTATTTCTGAGCTCATAATGGTTTTACGATTGGGCTTGGATTGGATCTATTTATTTATTTTAAACATATCTCATTTTATCTCGGCAATTTCCACTCAAAGCCCAAGTGATGCTATTCTAGCTCACACAGCTCTGTCCAGGACAGTGAGACACCAGCAGGAGAAAATGGGCTGTTCCCAACAAAATCCAATATATGGAAAAGGAAGGGAAAAAATTCAAAGCATCAAAACCCCTTGTACTGCTGAAACTTGTTTTCCTGTTTGTTTCTTTGTTTTACTAAGGGAAATTTATGAGATGTCAGAGCTTGTTAATGTTGTTGATGTTGGAGGAGCAACAAGCACCTTGGGCTGAAAGGATCCAAAAAATAAAATAACAGAGTGAGGGAGGTGGTTGCCCAAGGCCAAACTCATTAGCTCAGGCTGGGCTGGGCTGGCAGCTCGGCCAGGCACGGCTGGGGATGCTGTGGCTCAGTGGGGCACAGAGCAGTGCTGTGGGGGCAGAGGATGAGGATGGCCAGCACTGGATCTGTCCCCTCTGGACACAGGGAGTGCTATGGCAGTGCCCATATCCATGTGGGAAGAGGCATTTGCTTTCAGAGGGAGAGGTGGGAAGGGGAGCAGGAGGCAGCGACAGCACACGCCAGGGGCTGAGCCTCTAGTTGGGAGCTTTGTAAATAATTAAATCCCTCTCAACATGAAAAATAACAACGTCGTTAGCACTCCCTGTACTTCAGTTGGGCTACAGCAGGAGCTGCTTTTCAGAGCTATTTTTTTACCATCTGCATCCAGGCTGGAGGATGCAGCTGCCTCCCAGAGACACGTTTCAGAGGGCAGTGCCTCAGGCTGGGGGGGGTCTCTGGGTGAAGGGGGTTGTGGCACCCCCAGAGATGCCACTACTAAAGCCTGGGATGGTCTCTCCCTCTGCACCTTGAAGCCCAGGACAGTGACTCCCTCCCTGCCTTTCCTCCAGGTGAAGGAGGGTGTGTTTGAGGTGCTGTGTACCTGTAACCCCACGGCTCACTCCAGGAGGGGAAGGTTATTGTCTGGGTTGATGAGAAATATTGATCTGAGGATAATTAAAAGCCTTGCATTAAGAAACTCCAGCCAGCAGTGATGAGAACGAGCCAACCTGCTTGGAGGAAAGTTGTGGAAGTAGAGCCAGTGAGACCTGAGATGTCAGATTACTCCTGGCTGCTAAATTACCTGATTAATTTACCCGTTGTTTTGCGTGCAGTTGAGCCCTGTTCCTATGGATGTCTCCATTACTCATCAGGATCATACTGAGTATTTTAAGCAAACAATTTTTGCCCTACGTGTTCCTTGGTGCTGTTGAGTTCTCCAAGCTGCTGTGTGCAACCCAGGTCCCAGCAGAAGCCCTCAGCATGGCTCCAGAGGAGAAATATTACCTCAGGGCTGGAAGTGTCTGCAGAACTTTATCAACTCCCTTCTGCAGGGGTACAAGGATGGTACCTGAAATTGTACGTAATTAATTGCACAGTGGACTGTTAACAGGCAAATGAAGCAAGCAGACAAAGAGGGGCATGCAAGGGAATCAATTTTCTTTTTAATGTGTTTCAGCTCTTCTATTTGTGTGCTGTGATAGATGTTGGCTGAGAGCAGATTATGTTAGAAACAGCAACTAATAGGATGACAGTCTGAGGACGACAAATATATTCATTATAGCATGATGGCCACAATGCAAAGCCAGGGGTTTGAGGCGTCGTTCCACTGACTTAATTATTTTCAAACGAAACTTGAAATCTTGCAGCTAACAAATCCTCTCGAGTAAGGGACGTGAAGTTTCCATCCTATTTATTTAGCCCTGATTACCCAAGACATCATCGTTCTTTAAATGCATATGTTTGTGTCTGTGATGTGGGAGGGGGAAAGTTACTACAGCCGGTTCTTCTGGGCTCTGTTCAAGACCATTTCCAGCTCTGCTTATTTGTCAACCAAGTTTTGCTGTGTGCAGCCCTGGGGCAGTTTCCTGATGAAGGGGGAATGGGTCCAGCCCTGGCAGTGGCTCCAGGCCCAGGGGGGTTTGGAGAGAGCTGCTGGGTGTGCAACACAGAGCAGGAACCTCCTGGACCTCTTGTGTGCAGGTAACACAGCAGGTTAGTGCAGTGATGGGTGAAGGAATCCCACAGAGAAGCTGTTGGGGGTATTTTGTAGCTGTTCTGATGGTTGTTCACATGGTGAACCCTGCTACAGAGATGGGCATGTCCCAGCAAGGAGAGGATGAGCCCGAGTGTGGCTGTGCCTCCCTCCTGGGGTCTGGTACTGAGTCGTGTTGAAAGCAGTCCCCAAACCATGCCCCTCTCTCTGAGGGAAGCACTGACATTTGAATTCTTTGCACCTCTGTCTTTGAACAAAAATATTTGATACAGTTCTCTGGATAAAAGACACTCGCAAGGTTATTTAGGGAGAGGTTTTACAAGCTGATTTCCAATTCAGCAGCACACTGAGGGCTGTGCACCATGACTTTGCCTGCAGCCTGAGGTAAATACGTTTTCAGTACAGAACAAGCACATGTCCCAGTGTCACTCGGAGGCGACAGTGAACACTTCCACTGCCACCCAGAGCCAGCTCCCTCCATGGGCTCACTCATGATGGGAGTGCAGCAGATCCCACCCTGCTGCTGGGCACTGGCGGAGCTGTGGTGCATCTAGGGGAGGTAAAGCCACTGCTCAGGCAATTAGCTCTGAAATACTCCAGCACATTACCTGTGTTACAGGTAATTACATTCCAAACTTCCCTTCCTTTTAGGGGGAGTTTGGTACAAAGCTGGTTCCTGTCCTCCGTTTTCTCTGGAGCAGTTCTGGGCTGCTGAGCTGGGGCTGTTTAGTGTGGAAATAAAGATGACAGGACGAGGGGCAATGGCTTCAAGTTGCACCAAAGGAAATTTAGGTTGGATATCAGGAAGAATTTCTTTCCAGAGAGGGTGGTTAGGCATTGGAATGGGCTGCCCAGGGAGGTGGTGGAGTCCCCATCCCTGAAGATGTTTAAGAGTCGCATAGATGTGGTGCTGGGGAACATGGTCTAGGGACCCTGGCAGTGTAGGGTTAATGTCTGGACTTGATGATCTTCAAGGTCTCTTCCAGCCAAATGATTCTATGATTCTATTAACTGGGAGGTGGGACTTGATTTGCTGTGTGGGCAGGACTCTGATACGGGCGACTGTTCCCACCAAGGTGTTGGTCAAGGGTGGCTGAAAATCCCTGGCTCTGTTGCCTGCTGGGTGGGTGGAGGGGTGACCTCTTAATGTTTATAAAGATGCAAAGGGCAGGTGTCAGCAGGATGGAGCCAGGCTCTGCCCAGTGACTTCCACTGACAGGACAAGGAACATGGGAGGTTTTGGGGAAACACAAGGAAAAACTTTTTCATGGTGAGAGTGCCAGAGCCTGGCAGGGGCTGCCCAGGGAGGTTGTGGAGTCTCCTTCTCTGGAGACATTACAGCCCCACATGGATCTATGTCTGGATGCCCCTGCTCTGGCAGGGAGGGTGCTCTAGATGATCTTTCGAGGTCCCTTCCAACCCCCACCACTGGGAGAGGGCTGCGGGGGGTTCCCGGGAGCAGAGGCAGGAGAGCTGCTGCCCGGCGTGCTGCGAGGCTGGCTCGCCCTGCCTGCTGCTGCTCCTGGCTTATCTAGCACAGCATTTATCACGGTAATTACGGAATACATTTCCACATAAGCACTTGTCCTTGAAGGGCGTTCTCGCTGCCGATAGCGGGTTTGTTTGCGCGGGCAGAGACATGACGGATGGCTCTGGGAGGGAAGCAGCCCTGCCTGGGCAGCCGGGGCGTGGAAGGCGCTCGCAGTGCCTCCTGTTTTCTTCTCCTTCCTGTGTATCTCCATTCCGCATCTGATGTTTATCTGCGGAGTGTTTTGTTCTCTCGGGTCACGAATGTCAGCAGCACAAATCTGATTTTTTCAGGCTTTGGACTTCGTTTAGATGCGACTTGAGCGAACGCTTCCCATCAGGAGGCTCCCTCAAATCCGTCAATGAAAGATTTCTCGTTAACAGTGGTTGTCTGGGGTACAGCAGCCCGGCAGGGACCCGTCACACCCGCCACCATCCTCACACTAACAGATCCCTGGGGAAAGCAGCTGAGCAGCTGAGAGGGGGAAGGGCAGGTACTGGAGAGATCCAGGCCTGGGAAACATGGAGTGTTGGTGCAGCAGGTGCAGCAGTCGTGGTTTGCACATCACGTTGTCTCAGGCTGTGTCCACTTTTCCCCGTGAGAAAGGAAAACCTGGTGGCAGTCAGTGTGGCTCGGTTAAAGGCAGAGGAAGGTCTTTGTGGCTGTCAGCACCTATCTATCATGGATCTGTTTGTCTTTGGAGCCGTCGTGCATGTCACTCCGAGGCAGAGCACAGAAATAACTGTCTTATTTTGAGGATGAAGGTAATTCTCCACTTGGTTGGACAAGAAACACTTCAGGATGCTTTGGAAACAAAGGAGAGGGAGCAATTGATGCTGTTGTTGTAGCAGCAGGTCTGCAGCGATTCCTTGCTGGAGGTGACACGACCCATTGAAACTGCTATTTTCTTGCCCTTAAATAAGGCTGCTGGAGCTCCAGGAATGTATTGCAGTGGTGACAAAATGGGAGCTGCGTGACAGGCAGGGAGCAGAGGGGTGATGCTGCACTGCCAGCTGAGCTCAGGCTCCAACAGGAGATAATGTGCAGCGTTTTCATGGACCACAGCACCTATTCCCTTTCCACTTAGGCCAGCACAAATGAATTGCAGTCACCATGCAGTGAAACGTAGAAAAAGAAGATCTGGCTGCTGCAGGCAGGTCCGTGGTGATGTGACTGACTACTCAGAGTCGGAGCTTAGCAAGGGGACAGCTCAGAGCTAGGAAGGGGTTCAGTTTTTCAGTGAGCTGTGCGTGCCCCAGCAGCCTGATCTGTGCAGTGGGTGTGGGAGCAGGGAGCTCAGGGTGCAGTTGTGTCACTGGTTTGCACATGGAAATGTGCTGGCTGAGTAATTCTTCAGTCTCTACAACTGGGGCTTTAGGTCAAGATGTTTTCCAGCCAGCATTGGTAACTGTTCCTCTAAAGCCCCTTTTAGAGACTAGCAATAGGAGTTATTGTGGATGACACACCAGAGAACTGGTGCAGCCCATGCAAATATCGAACACTGCACCACTGAACACACAAATCACACCTGAAACGAGCAAATTACACTCTTAGTTTCCACTTACATACATCCAAGCACGCCCTATGGTCACTGGTCTGGGAAAATCCTCCCTGAAGTGGCATCTCTGGCCGATCACACCCAGCAATGCTCTGGCAAAGGAGCAAAATTAGGATGTTAATCTCCCCCTCCTGCCCCTGAAACTTCTCCCAGCAGAAACATCAATAGAATATGCAAAACTATTCAGAAAAGCAACTATTCCTACAGCAGCTGTACATTCAGTTATTAATGCCACATCCCAGGCACACACCTATGTATGACCAACAGACCACTGTAGCCTGAAATCAAAATTAATTAAACCTTGTTTACCATTTGGAATTAGTGAGCTAATGAATATCATACCTCTGAGGCATCCATCTTGGTCAAATACATTGTGCTTCCCAGCTGTTGTTTTCTTCTAGATTAGGTTTGCTCCAGTTTTTATGAAGACTCCTACAAAGTAATAAGCCCTGCACTTATTTGACTTGAAAAAAAAAAAAATTATAAAATTTTTATTAGCTTCCAAGGAATTGGGTTTTCTACTTCTTGCCTGGCAATAAAAGCTGATTTGTTCTATATCTGCCTGGGTACTGGCTATTACTTAAATCTAATGATTCTTCTTAAAAGACATTAAGGTTGTCTCCTGTGAGCAAACACACTGGGTTTGTGGAATTACACGCTGATTACTGTGTTATGAATGTGGTCACACCTCTGCTATTAAATTTTACCTGTATAAACAATTCCAACACGCAGACATACTGCTATACAGTTATTTATACCCACTTTATTAAGGTTATTTTTTTTCCCCACAATCTCACTGCCTTTAAATCTGCTGGGTCTTATTTAGTGCCAGGTGACAGAAAATTCAGGATGCTGTGTGGAAGCGTCACTTTTACACCTCTATCTCTGGCCACCTGGCTTTTTGTCATGCTGCTGGTGATGACAGGGAGTAAAAGGACAGGAGCTCACAGTCTGTCTTCCCAGATCGCTTCCAGGCTCTGTTTTTCCCCGTGCATGTTTTCCTGCCCAGCCTCCATCCCTGGATGGGACCTGGCAGCTGCTGTCCTGATGGAGGGAGCTTTTTCCTCCTGTCTCTCTCTGCAGAGAAAGCAGCTCCAGGCTCCGTACAGATGGGTGTGTGCTGAGCAGGGGAGCCGCAGAGACAGCCCCGGCAGGACCCTGCATCCCAGGATGCCCACCCTGGCATCAGGGCTGCCTTGGAAACAGGCATCTTCACAGCCCTGGGCACTCGCTGCTGACAGCCCTCAGCCCACCCCGCAGGGACAGTCGGGGACCTGCAGGGAGGGAAACTCCCCCCCAGATGTGAAACCCCCGTTGTGGCTCTTCCCTCGAGAAGCCATCAGGTGCAAATCACAGGCTGTAATCCTGACAAAGCACGCCGCTCGGAGTAATGTGCATTAAAGTGAGCTTCTCTTATTGACATACTGCCTGTCAGAGTCGGGAGATATATATATATATTTTAAAT
>VYZU01064199.1:5417-18235 GCA_013401355.1 Ceyx cyanopectus | reverse complement strand
GTTTTTAAAGCATAATAAGTCTTGTTTTTTAAAAATTATTTCCTCCCCCACTTACAAAATCCTTTTAAGCAGCATTCACTACACCACTCTGAAAGTAGAAAGCAGAATGTTAGCACAGGCAACACTGCTGGTTACTGAATGTAAGGACAGCCCCCCAGTGCCTAACCTGAGGCTGACCCGGTAGATCAAACCCTCGGGGTCTTGCATTTACATTTCATAAGGTTAATATCCTCCCCAGTTTATGATTTGCCTCCTTAAACAAAGGCGGTTGTACTTAGCAACTTTACTTTTGTGTGGGTAACTGTTGATCTGAAAATGGCATATAAAACGCGTTTACATCAGCGCTACTAATAAGCCCATAATGATTCTTTGTTTCAGTGAAAGGCAACTGACAAGTAACTGATTTTGTAGATCAGATAACATTCTGCCACTCCCACACAGCTCCAAGCTGCCACACACTTTATATACCAATACAAATACAGCTGTAAAGTAGACAAATATAGCTACCTTATTAAAGGAGCCACAACAGGAGGTGCTGGAAGGATTTGAGATGCCACGACTGGGGGATTGCGAGCACGCAGCACTGAACTCTAAAGGGCTTTCAGTGCACAACTAGCGCAACCCTCCCTCTGACACTTCTTTACGTAAGATCCTAGAAGTGATTTTGATCAGGTGACACCTGCTTGTTAATTATTTATTTTATCCAGGTGGGGAGAACAATTTTTTTTAAAAAAATACGGTTTAAAATTTTATTTTTATTTTCTGTTTTGGTTGGGTTTGGTTTGGTTTTTTTGTTTTGTTTCCTCTGCAGAGGGCTGGAGAAGCCCCGGGCACGCTCTCACTGTAGCAGGTATAACTGGTATTTAAAGCAAAGCACTTCAGCATCAAGGCAGATGTGTAAAACTCCCGGTATGCAAGGTTGGTGGTAACGACACCACATAGCTGCAAACGCATCCTGTGCCCTGAATTTTATTTTCATGTGCTTTGCCGTAAGTAAATAACAGTAAGACATCAGAGCTTGATAAACTTTGACAATGATCCTGTCATCGTGGCCATGGGAGAAACTGGCACGTACGCAGCCCTGACCCACGGAGCCTTTTATTTCTGTGTGTACTCTCCACGGACCGAGCAAATAAAGGGCAGCCGGTAATTTACACATGAATCAACTTTCTCGTCAGAGCAGGCACCAGAGACGTCCCTTTTATCTGCCATTGAGAGAAAAACATCCAGGGCTGAGCTTGTCTCTCTAGAATCACCCGAGCTGAAGAACGACATGCTGGTGAACGGTGGGTTGGCAGAGGGATGCTCTCTTCTGGACGACCGATAAAAAAATGGCATCCACAAAGAAGCAAGATGAATACTGAGCTGGAAACGGGCTGACAGCAGCAGCCAGCCTTTGTCCTATTCAAAACAGGTAATGTCATACAAACCGAAGCAGAGATACAATCCTGATAGAAGATCATACACGATACCCAAGCAGGTATCTGTGCGGAACGCAGCCGGGATTTTAATCAACTGTACATCTTGCAGTACCTCAGGTCTTATTTCCACTCACCCACAGCAGCCTTTTCCTACATTGATTGTCTTGGACTTACGAGAGGCTGGGCATGGGCTAGCAATGATAAAATAACCCAGAAAACAATTTCTGATTAAAATTAGCCTAATGTTTGACAACACTTCAATTTTTACCACCCATGTCTCATTACAAGAAGAAACTTTCCTCAATCCATTGCAGTGATAGGCTAGTGGTTGGACTCAAAGGTCTCTTCCAACCAAAGCAGTTCCAAGAATCGTATTCTCTGAAGTAGGGTACAGCACTGCTCTGCCTCAAAGCTGAGAGGGTCAGAGACATTTCTCTAGTTCAATCCACTGCAAGCATCATACTGCAATAAAACAATGGTTAGATTGCCAGGTTTAGCATTTTTTAAATGCCCCTTTTAGAAAACACAAGTTTTCAAGCTTTGCAATGTCTGTGCTGCTGCTGCGAGTTTTCTCTGTAGTCTTAAAATGGGAATGACTGAGCAGACTGGCATTAGAGAAAAACCATTAAATGTCAGAAAATGCATCAGCCAGTACTGCACGTTTCTTTCTTAGCACCATCAGATAAAGCCCATCCACTGGTACCCTCCTGGAGGAAACCTGAGCAAGGTTTTTTTGGAATGGCTCTTGCATACAGCTGATGAAGTATTTTAAAGAGGCACATTTTCCTTTCCTGGGCTTTTTTTTTTCACCCCACCACTGATTCCTCTTTCCTAACTGTCCCATCCATTACTATCCTGTCCTCACTTTTGCCACCTATGCTAACATTTGCTCAGAGAGGCCAGGACAGATTAGAAAGGTGGGAGTGAAACTGCCATCACTGTCCATTCTCCAGGCAGCTCTTAATAGCTGTAGGCAGTAAACAAACATGCAATAAAGCACAACTGTTTAAAACAACAACAACAGCAACAAAAAAGATTTAAAGAAAAAAAGAGAAGAAGAAGAGAAGAGAAGAGAAGAGAAGAGAAGAGAAGAGAAGAGAAGAGAAGAGAAGAGAAGAGAAGAGAAGAGAAGAGAAGAGAAGAGAAGAGAAGAGAAGGAAAAGAAGAAAAGGAAAAGAAGAAAAGAAAAAATAAAATGAAAAGAGGAAGAAAAAGTCACACTAGTTTCTTTTCTGAATGAGGCCACGTCTTTGCCTTCTCTAAAACTGAAAAGTAAAATAAACCCTTTATACCCCAGGTAAATTCCCTGCTCTTTACAATTAAACGTTTTTACTGGGGTGATATCTAGCCCACCTTTTAACATCGCCCAAACACATTCATTAGAGAGAATGTTTACACTATGCATCTTCCTAAAACATACAAAAATACACAATTGAAGAAATTAATTTTGTATTTCCAAAAGAATTCTGTCAGCATGACAGTCGTGTATCTGACAGACAAAACAGACCTACTGAATCAGGCTGCTGCAGTATGTATGTTGTGATATGTGATTTTAAAATAACGATACAAATTAGGTATGTTTTCATTTAGATTTGATATCAATGAAGCTAATATCAGATCTGGGTTTATTAGCATGGTGCATTTTCCCTGAGTAGGGTTTGACTGGATGCCAATGAATTTTGAACTGTTTAGTGAAGCCACTTATCTCTAAGAAATAAACTGATACTTCCCTCTAGTGTCATGCTAACTGCTACAGTATGAATTATGCTGCTGATAAAGACGTTGCTATGAGCCAAAACATAACTACAAAGACTTAATCAACTTGCATCATTTACATAACCATAATAAGGAATTCAGCCCTGAAAGAGTTGTGCTTATGTTGCTAAGTGCATGCCTTAAACGGACACTAGAAACAAAGGTAAAAAAAACCAAGATAAAGTGAGGGGTTTTTTTAATTGTCATGAAGACTCACACTCTATTTTCTGGGACTGACACTTGGCTCACATTGGCAGCTGCTGTTGTGTAACATCCTTAAATCCATTCTCATCCCATTCATTAAAGCCAGTGTTGCTGCCCAGGCTCACTGACATGACTATGGACACTACATTGCTGTCTCCTCTGGTCCTGTCAACAACCCCCTTTCCCAGCAGATGCTCTTCCTGAACATAACCATAAAGACAATTTTTCTTTCGTATTTTACATTTTTGACTGTGCAGTCTCCTCTTTGAATCCTTCACTGGCTCTACTTACTTTATCATGTCTAATATAAGGAAGTTGTTTTCACTTTCAGAGCCCACGGCTATGCTGATGAATTTAACATAACCAAGAACATTGTTGGGCATCCAGATGGCACTGAATGGCCCATGCTTGTCCTTCCTACACCGAACTATTCCCAACACCAAAGAAGGGTGATGTCATCCAGCTGCCTCCGGGGAACAGCCCCAGGAAAATAACTGCTCCAGAAGCTGGAGAGCATCACTTGTCATGGGCAAAGGTGCACCAGAGGCTGCAGGAGGAGCTCGAAAGCATAGACAGCTGCCTCCCAATGCTCAGGACCATTCTCAGGCAGTTTAATTTACTAACATGGACATATGTGAGCATCCTGCCTGTTGCCTGACTGACCTATCTCATTTCAATGTCAATTCTGCCTCCAGTCAGTTCTTAACATATTCCTCCAAGGACTCATGAAATTGTTTTCATAATGTTCTGCAGACCTGCTTGATAAACTTCCTTTGAGTTTTTCAGTAAAGATCTCTTTTGCTGAAATGCTTTCAAAGATTCAGAGCAATTATGTTGCTGGTCCTTTTGGCAACTGCTATGATGCAATACTACAGGGCTTTGTTATCTACCCATTACTTCTTTTTTTATATACCAAAATGTGGCAGGTCATTGCACAGTGACTACCATAACCTGCTTGTAACTTTTGACTGCCAAGCTTTCTTGAAGCAGAACTTGCATCCAACTGGCTCTAGTCTTGCCATATATCTCAAGTGAGACGTATGTGTGGTTTTAGTATGTTCAGGAAGATCTCTCCATGGAGAAACACTGGGCTGCAAGAGCAGGGCTGCCTGACATGTAATGCAGAATTAGCGAAGAAGGGAGCTGGCAAAGTGAGATCTCATCTAAGCATAGTGAGCTATCTCAAGACGGAAAAAGCAGATTCACAGGATACACACTGAAACAGTTTTCAGGGAAGTACCTCCATTGCCAAACAGGTTAAGAGGACCATGTCAAGGGTAGGGCAGACCCAGAGTTGTGTATCAGGGCCAAGGTGACCAGGTATTGTTGAAGCTCTGCCTAACACTCAGTGATTTCCTTAAAAGGGTCAGATGGAAACTGCTGGAAAAACACAGCCACCATGTTTCCACCATCAACACATCGCTGTTGATGGCAGAAACCTGTTTTGGTAGCCCACACCTTTTGACAGTCCTGTTGAGAAATTCCTTTTGCAGGCACTGCAGAAGCTCTGAACTTGTTCCCTGCAAGGATGGACAATGAAAACAAAAAGGAGGTGCATAACCAGGAAAGATTAAATTCTGACTGTCCCTCCTGGTATGCATGTTCATAGAGGTTAGAGCCAGTGTGAGGTATCTGTTGCCTGTCTTCTGGCAAACATCCATATGGGATTATTTTTCCATTCTCTGAACGTATGTTCTTGTTTTTACTTCATTTGCCTCCACTAGTTGCAGGGAAGCTGGTACCTTCCTTCTCCTGAAGAAGAATAGCTATTTTTCCAAGTTCCCTCATTAGTTTTATTAAGTTTCTATTGCATCTAGATGTCCAGCCTTTATTACAGAGTCTAGTTGTAGCAAAGCAAGTATGTCTTGCCTTGTTCAAGTGCTGAAACACAAATTCCCATGTAGACTAAAGTCTTATTCTGACTACAGCTACCTAGTCTAACTAAAAGCCAGCAGTGGACTGAATTAATGCTCTTTGCAAGGGAACCAGACCATGAATTTCAAGACCCAAGGCCAATGAGATAGCACATGATAAAAAACACTGATAAAAAAACAGAGCAGGTGAATGATGCCTGTGAAACATGNTGCAGGTAGAACTCAACTCATGAACCAACTCCATGAACACAACCGCTTGTTGAACCAACCCCATGAATGCAATTGCTTGTTGGACCAACCCTAATTAGACAAATGGGCAAAAGTTACTCTGAACTGTCTACTGAGGTAGAATAAAACTATCTCTGAGAAATTAATCAGTGGTAGAAACCCTTCTAACCCTCTGCATTTTAATGTAATCTCTCCTACTCTTAGCTGGCTATAGTCTGATTCAGGAGCCGCTTAGTTAGGCAATTTGCAAACCAGAAGGAAAAAGGACAGGACCAGGAAGAAACAATAAAGTGGAATGTAATTAATAATTTGGATGGGCTTAATTCAAACATTTAATGCCCTAAGTAATGCTGCATCCCCCTGGAAGGAATAACTTGAGGTGGGATCCATGTCAATAAACTGTTTGCAGGAGACCTTTAGCACAACTGTACTGATAAATTTGCCAATAAAGAGTTTTGTTCCTTTGATATAATTCCGTTTATAATTTCATTTCTTCATTCACCTTTTCTACCTGCTTTTCTAGCAGAGCTGAGCCCGAGGGCAGTCATACATATAAAAAAAAATAAATTAAGTAAAAGCAATATATAAATGTAAGTATTTTATATATATATATGTATGTATGTATATATACACATAAAAAAACCCAACAACTTACACAAAGGTGCACCACAGTTCAGATGGTATAAGGTGCCCCCATAGCNTCAGTTCTTAACATATTCCTCCAAGGACTCATGAAATTGTTTTCATAATGTTCTGCAGACCTGCTTGATAAACTTCCTTTGAGTTTTTCAGTAAAGATCTCTTTTGCTGAAATGCTTTCAAAGATTCAGAGCAATTATGTTGCTGGTCCTTTTGGCAACTGCTATGATGCAATACTACAGGGCTTTGTTATCTACCCATTACTTCTTTTTTTATATACCAAAATGTGGCAGGTCATTGCACAGTGACTACCATAACCTGCTTGTAACTTTTGACTGCCAAGCTTTCTTGAAGCAGAACTTGCATCCAACTGGCTCTAGTCTTGCCATATATCTCAAGTGAGACGTATGTGTGGTTTTAGTATGTTCAGGAAGATCTCTCCATGGAGAAACACTGGGCTGCAAGAGCAGGGCTGCCTGACATGTAATGCAGAATTAGCGAAGAAGGGAGCTGGCAAAGTGAGATCTCATCTAAGCATAGTGAGCTATCTCAAGACGGAAAAAGCAGATTCACAGGATACACACTGAAACAGTTTTCAGGGAAGTACCTCCATTGCCAAACAGGTTAAGAGGACCATGTCAAGGGTAGGGCAGACCCAGAGTTGTGTATCAGGGCCAAGGTGACCAGGTATTGTTGAAGCTCTGCCTAACACTCAGTGATTTCCTTAAAAGGGTCAGATGGAAACTGCTGGAAAAACACAGCCACCATGTTTCCACCATCAACACATCGCTGTTGATGGCAGAAACCTGTTTTGGTAGCCCACACCTTTTGACAGTCCTGTTGAGAAATTCCTTTTGCAGGCACTGCAGAAGCTCTGAACTTGTTCCCTGCAAGGATGGACAATGAAAACAAAAAGGAGGTGCATAACCAGGAAAGATTAAATTCTGACTGTCCCTCCTGGTATGCATGTTCATAGAGGTTAGAGCCAGTGTGAGGTATCTGTTGCCTGTCTTCTGGCAAACATCCATATGGGATTATTTTTCCATTCTCTGAACGTATGTTCTTGTTTTTACTTCATTTGCCTCCACTAGTTGCAGGGAAGCTGGTACCTTCCTTCTCCTGAAGAAGAATAGCTATTTTTCCAAGTTCCCTCATTAGTTTTATTAAGTTTCTATTGCATCTAGATGTCCAGCCTTTATTACAGAGTCTAGTTGTAGCAAAGCAAGTATGTCTTGCCTTGTTCAAGTGCTGAAACACAAATTCCCATGTAGACTAAAGTCTTATTCTGACTACAGCTACCTAGTCTAACTAAAAGCCAGCAGTGGACTGAATTAATGCTCTTTGCAAGGGAACCAGACCATGAATTTCAAGACCCAAGGCCAATGAGATAGCACATGATAAAAAACACTGATAAAAAAACAGAGCAGGTGAATGATGCCTGTGAAACATGGCAACTTCTCTCATCAGACAGACCCCAAATAAGCTTAAATTTAGATGTAAGGACATTCATACACATAACCTGATTTCTCAACAGGCCTGGGAAAAGATAGAGGTCCTTGCCACTACCCTGCCACAGTACCCAAGACAGGGTTGTACAGCTAGCTCATCCTGCAGGTAGAACTCAACTCATGAACCAACTCCATGAACACAACCGCTTGTTGAACCAACCCCATGAATGCAATTGCTTGTTGGACCAACCCTAATTAGACAAATGGGCAAAAGTTACTCTGAACTGTCTACTGAGGTAGAATAAAACTATCTCTGAGAAATTAATCAGTGGTAGAAACCCTTCTAACCCTCTGCATTTTAATGTAATCTCTCCTACTCTTAGCTGGCTATAGTCTGATTCAGGAGCCGCTTAGTTAGGCAATTTGCAAACCAGAAGGAAAAAGGACAGGACCAGGAAGAAACAATAAAGTGGAATGTAATTAATAATTTGGATGGGCTTAATTCAAACATTTAATGCCCTAAGTAATGCTGCATCCCCCTGGAAGGAATAACTTGAGGTGGGATCCATGTCAATAAACTGTTTGCAGGAGACCTTTAGCACAACTGTACTGATAAATTTGCCAATAAAGAGTTTTGTTCCTTTGATATAATTCCGTTTATAATTTCATTTCTTCATTCACCTTTTCTACCTGCTTTTCTAGCAGAGCTGAGCCCGAGGGCAGTCATACATATAAAAAAAAATAAATTAAGTAAAAGCAATATATAAGTGTAAGTATTTTATATATATATATGTATGTATGTATATATACACATAAAAAAACCCAACAACTTACACAAAGGTGCACCACAGTTCAGATGGTATAAGGTGCCCCCATAGCATTGCAGTGTTCACAACCAGCTTAGGGTCACTTCTGCAGCATGGACAGACTCTCCATTTGCTGAACAAGGTGCTGAGCCCCTTCCTCACATGGATCTCCCACCTGGTGATTTATAAGACGTAGTGTAGCTAAAAACACACTAGGTAGGGGACCAACCATAGTTGGTGTCTGGCCTTGGAAAAAAGCTGCAGAAATGGAGAAGAGATGTACTTTTGCATGTCAGACATAACACAGTCATCAAGTAGAAATACTTGAAAGTGTGCCAAGCTGGATAAGTTTTTCTTTTTAATCAGGATTACCAGTTCTATTTAAATAACTTGTCTCAGGGAAGGTATTTAAGTGAATGATTCGGAACTTTGCTGCAATTCATGGAATTTGAAAGTGCATTTTCCTGTCTGTCAGGTGAGTATTTTTACTAATCTGTGACCTGACATCAAGAATACACATGAAACAGGGATTTGCTCAGCTTCTACCCATTAAAAGTGTTTGAATGCTTCTCCCTTCACATGCATCATCTCTCTCCCCCTTGTACATGTTGAGGACAAATTATGCAAACCAAAAACTTTTAACTGTTAACAACACAGAGCAGAAGAACATGATTTAAACCTCTACACTAAATGCTGTTTTAAGGAAAACAAAGTTATTTTTAGGACAAAAGCAGCTAGAGGTTTAGTTAGAATTAGTTTAAAGTGCGGAATATTTGTATTTAAGTTGATTTACATGTAGGCTGAAAACAATCTCATTAAAAAACCCCAAAAACAACAAAATAGAATACAACCCTGGAATGTCTGTTTGTAAGGCTCACTGTAAAAATGGTAATGTCTGTTCCTGTGCCAGGGTGCACTCCAGACTTCAAATAACATTTCAGGCATACATTGCACTTTCTTCATTATTCAATGAAACTTTTTTTTTTTTTATTTTTAATACAGAGTACATATTATTAAAATAGAATTTATATTTTAGGAGCTGAGAGAATTGAAATAACAGCATTTAAGGGGCTGCTTAGACAGTATCACTCATTTGACACCAAAGGTTTTGTTTTGGAACACAGAATATAAAACCATTTCCTCAAGATATTTTGTGTTCAGCATAAAATATTTAAAATGTCTCATATCCAAGAGATCTGATGGGAGTTCATGACAGATGTGTTATATCTTATTATTTTTTAATTTTTTTTTTTCAGCATTATTGCTTCTAATTAGCCCTGATGATTTACCCATGACAGTATGAACTTCTTGAGAGGAAAGAAAAAGTGGAGCATAATCTTTGGCGCACGGAAAAAACACATTTTTGGGGAGACAGGAGAGAGTGAAAGCACCAACTCGAGGTATTTTATAACAAGTGCCCAAAAGTAGCCCTGGGAGTTTTCACTTATTTATGCACCACCATATGATCCTTTCTTATTTTTTTTTTTTTGCCTTCAGCACTACAGACCAGTCTTGGCACAATGGTGTTCTCCAGGCATTGGCTCAGCAATTGTGTTGCTGCTCCTTATGTGTCTAATGACTTGTGACAGAGGACCAGCCCCTACAGAGGAGGTAAGAATAACAGAAACATAGAAATGTTTTAGTTGGAAAAGACCTTGAAGATCATAAAGTCCAACTGTTCCCCCAGCACTGCCTGGGCACCACCAAACCGTGTCTTTCAGCAACATATCTACATGTCTTTTAAATACCTCCATAAATGTTAACGTGATGAACCTTTACATCCTAGTTGTTCTCATGGGTTGTCCCAGGCTGCCCAGGGCNCAAGCTGGATAAGTTTTTCTTTTTAATCAGGATTACCAGTTCTATTTAAATAACTTGTCTCAGGGAAGGTATTTAAGTGAATGATTCGGAACTTTGCTGCAATTCATGGAATTTGAAAGTGCATTTTCCTGTCTGTCAGGTGAGTATTTTTACTAATCTGTGACCTGACATCAAGAATACACATGAAACAGGGATTTGCTCAGCTTCTACCCATTAAAAGTGTTTGAATGCTTCTCCCTTCACATGCATCATCTCTCTCCCCCTTGTACATGTTGAGGACAAATTATGCAAACCAAAAACTTTTAACTGTTAACAACACAGAGCAGAAGAACATGATTTAAACCTCTACACTAAATGCTGTTTTAAGGAAAACAAAGTTATTTTTAGGACAAAAGCAGCTAGAGGTTTAGTTAGAATTAGTTTAAAGTGCGGAATATTTGTATTTAAGTTGATTTACATGTAGGCTGAAAACAATCTCATTAAAAAACCCCAAAAACAACAAAATAGAATACAACCCTGGAATGTCTGTTTGTAAGGCTCACTGTAAAAATGGTAATGTCTGTTCCTGTGCCAGGGTGCACTCCAGACTTCAAATAACATTTCAGGCATACATTGCACTTTCTTCATTATTCAATGAAACTTTTTTTTTTTTTATTTTTAATAC
Source organism: Ceyx cyanopectus (assembly GCA_013401355.1). NCBI lineage: Eukaryota > Metazoa > Chordata > Aves > Coraciiformes > Alcedinidae > Ceyx > Ceyx cyanopectus. Next base: position 7,375 of record VYZU01064199.1, on the reverse strand, counting down.
AGAGTACATATTATTAAAATAGAATTTATATTTTAGGAGCTGAGAGAATTGAAATAACAGCATTTAAGGGGCTGCTTAGACAGTATCACTCATTTGACACCAAAGGTTTTGTTTTGGAACACAGAATATAAAACCATTTCCTCAAGATATTTTGTGTTCAGCATAAAATATTTAAAATGTCTCATATCCAAGAGATCTGATGGGAGTTCATGACAGATGTGTTATATCTTATTATTTTTTAATTTTTTTTTTTCAGCATTATTGCTTCTAATTAGCCCTGATGATTTACCCATGACAGTATGAACTTCTTGAGAGGAAAGAAAAAGTGGAGCATAATCTTTGGCGCACGGAAAAAACACATTTTTGGGGAGACAGGAGAGAGTGAAAGCACCAACTCGAGGTATTTTATAACAAGTGCCCAAAAGTAGCCCTGGGAGTTTTCACTTATTTATGCACCACCATATGATCCTTTCTTATTTTTTTTTTTTTGCCTTCAGCACTACAGACCAGTCTTGGCACAATGGTGTTCTCCAGGCATTGGCTCAGCAATTGTGTTGCTGCTCCTTATGTGTCTAATGACTTGTGACAGAGGACCAGCCCCTACAGAGGAGGTAAGAATAACAGAAACATAGAAATGTTTTAGTTGGAAAAGACCTTGAAGATCATAAAGTCCAACTGTTCCCCCAGCACTGCCTGGGCACCACCAAACCGTGTCTTTCAGCAACATATCTACATGTCTTTTAAATACCTCCATAAATGTTAACGTGATGAACCTTTACATCCTAGTTGTTCTCATGGGTTGTCCCAGGCTGCCCAGGGCAGTGGTGGAATTGCTGTGGTCCCTGAAGGGGTTTCCAAGCCTCCTGTGGAGATGTGGTGGTGAGGGACATGGGTTAGTTGTGCCCTGGCAGTGCTGGGGGAATGGTTGGACTTGATGACCTTGAAGGTATCTTCCAGAAAAACAATTCTGTGATTGAATGGGAACTCATAGAAGGTCAAGGAAGGTTCTCCTTCCCCTCTACTCTGCACTGGTGAGACCCCACCTCGAGTACTGTGTCCAGTTTTGGGCACCCCAGTTCAAGAAGGAAGGAGATCTATAGGAGAGAGTCCAGCGCAGGGCCACCAAGATGATGAAGGGAATGAAGCATTTCCCTTATGAGGAAAGGCTGAGAGAGCTGGGGCTCTTTAGCCTGGAGAAGAGGAGACTGAGGGGGCACCTCATCAATGTCTATAAATATGTTAAGGGTGAGTGTAGGGAGAATGGAGCCAGACTTTTCTCAATGTCATCCAATGACAGGACAAGAGGCAATGGGTGCAAGTTGGAGCACAAGAGGTTTAGGGTCAACACAAGGAAGAACTTTTTCTCACTGAGGGTGACAGAGCTCTGGAATGGGCTGCCCAGGGAGGTTGTGGAGTCTTCTTCTCTGAAGACATTCAAGACCCACCTGGATGTGTTCCTGGGTGACTTAGTCTAGGTGATCCTCCTCTGGCAGAGAGATTTAACTAGAAGATCTTCTAGGTCCCTTCCAACCCCTAACATTCTGTGATTCTGGAATTCCGTGATTCTACGACTCCACCACTGCCCTGGGCAGCCTGGGCAGCCCTTGAGAACCATGGAGGGGAAGAAATCTTTCCTGATGTTCAATCCAAACCTCCCCTTATGTAACTTGAAGCCCTTTCCTGGGCCTCAAGTTTATTTATTGTCTAATTTATGTATTGTCAAACTAATTTATTGTCTAATCTGATAACCTTTTATGAGGATATCAGTAGATGGTTACATGAGGGTAGTGCAGTGGATGTTATATACCTTGACTTCAGCAAGGCTTTTGATACTGTATCCCATGGGATCCTCACAGCCAAGCTGGAGAAGTGTGGGTTTAGTTACAGTGTAATAAGGTGGATTGGGAAGTGGTTGAAGAATAGATCTCAGAGAGTTGTGGTCAGTGGAGCAGAGTCTG
>VYZU01064187.1:0-25834 GCA_013401355.1 Ceyx cyanopectus | reverse complement strand
TTACCCTGGGGATGCAGCAGTGGGCAAAGTGCTCAGGTCAGGGTTACCAATGGACTGGAATCTCACAGCACCCAAAAACAAAGCACAATGCTTCCCGCCCCGAGCTTCTCCTCACTCATGGAGGGACCTGGTTCTGTGCCAGCTGATTGCATCCAGCTTATCTCTAGTCAAAAGAATAGACCAAGTGAAGTCCCATCTAGCTTGGAGGTGGCAGTGCTTACCTGGAACCACACAGGCTTTGTACCAGCCTCCAAAACAGCAGAGACCACAGCATGGAACAAGCCTACACAAAAAATAAATTGTATTGCATTCAAATATTCCTTAAGTCATTTTAATGTATTTAAGCCTTAATTCATCTTCTCAAAGTTCCTTTTCACTACCCTAATGTGATGTGTTTGACAGAAAGATGAATGACATTATTAAAGAGTCTCTCTGGCAAATTTCAGTAATAAAATGTCCTTTCCCCCCCTCCTGTTCTTTTCTGTGCACATAAACCTTTTGCTTCCTTCATCTTCACAGATAATTCCTGGGCTTCTGGAAGGGGCTCTGGGACACCTCCTGGATCATTCCCATCCAGTTAATTTAACATGAGTGCCCATGTGTGACACCGTGTGCCCTTGGTAAGGGGAACCTCCGCACAAACATGAGGTCCTGGGAGTGAAGTAGGGTGTAGGTAACCACACACCCTCCTCCTCCTCCTCCTCAGCCAGCTGGTATGAAGGCACCAGGGGCCACCTAGGCTGAGCCTCACCTTCCTCCACACCAGCCCCATGCAGACACCCTCTAAATTTATGCACTGCTTCCCCCTTCCATCCTGATTTATCATTTCCAGCATGCCGGAGGAGTCACAGACATTAATCATCCTGACTTCTAAACCATCTCCCCTAAATCATTTCTCACGCTGGGAGCCATTTACTGTGAGCACTGGCCAGCCCCTCTCTCTGCAGGATGTAGCATCCCAGCTGGGATGAGTGCCTCGTCCCCCATCCTCTCCAGTCCACCCTCACCAACACAACTACTCCAATGCAGACCTGCAGGCGCGGTCAGAATCAGGTTCCACTGTGTGTACAAGGGCTGAGAGCTCTGCTGGGTCCTTGGCCAACGTCAGTGCAGCATCCAAATAAAGTCAGGTTGAGATTGCAAAAGAAATTCCAGGTGGAATGTGGAATATTGAAGATACATCTCAGAACGGAGCTGCCGGCGCTTCCAGAGATGGAGAGGAGCAGGGAGGATGGCTCAGTTCTGCCTCTGCACTTGTTCAGCTGTACAGAGAGAGATAATACAGGGAGAGGCTTTCAGGGTCATGGCTGAGTGGGGAAGAAAGAGAATCCCTCTGCTAACCTGCCCTCCAGGGCTGGAGGGGGAATCCTTCAACCCAGGCAAGTCAAAGGCACCGCAGACCTTGAACAACAGTTGGGGGAAGCAAGGAGCTTAGGCAGCCTGAACACCCGAGTCTTGCCTGCTCCTCTACAGCCCACCCCAGCTCATCACCCAGTGCCTCATGTTCCAGGCACGTGAGGGATTTTATTTGCCAGGCTTTTGCCTTTGCAAGTTTTGCTCTTTGGCCTGAACAGGAGGAATTTTGCTAACTTTATCTTCTGAATCCCAGCATGTGGAAGAAAGGAGAATAAAACCGTGTCATGACCTGCTCTGTCTGACCTCAGCTGCAGAGGCAGCTGCAAGACATGAATGAATGCACCCAGAACTTTTGCCCAGAATGTGCAACAGCAGCAGAGTCCTGGACGTGGATTTCCAGCTGCAGCAGAGGCTGGGAACAGCAGCACATCACTCGGGGTCCTGCCCTAACCCTGCAGATAGTGGTGTCGGAAGGGGACTGCAGATGAGCAATCTGGTGCAAGTGAGACACTGGGGGGTTCAGAATGTGGAGGGTATGGCCACAAACTACCCTGAGCATCTCAGTACAGGGAAAATCCACCTTGGAGGGCAGGCTCTGCCGATGCACTGGGGTCATGCTGGGCAAGATGAACGCAGGTCAGCCCCAGCTGCAGAAGGATCGTGCTTCCAGCAAAGAAGAGATCTGTTCTCTGGCTGTTTAGACTCTCCAAAGCTTCAGTGATCTACCTAGATTAGGCCTCAACAAGCTGAATTTCTGCTACAGGTAGTGCAGCTGCTCCTTGCTGAATAAAACATGCCCTTCACGCTGCTGTGCCCCAAAGACGAGCTCCAAGAATTCTTTTATTTCTTCTTCTATTCAAGCAGATGCTTTTTTTTTACCTTTTTTTTTTTTTTGTAAATGCCTGCAAAGAGGAGTGCTGCTTGTTTCTCTTCTCAGGTTGTTTTGTGCAGAGCATGCTGTTGCTATTTTCATAAACCTCTCCCTTGCTGGGGACACAGGGTGCTGGCACCCACCCCATGAATAACGCCTCGAGCCCCTTGAACTACCAGCAGTTGCTCCTCATCTCATCTTCACTGGGTGTTTTCCAAGGGATGCACATCCCACAGGGCCTCTGAAGCAGCACAGNTAAATGCCTGCAAAGAGGAGTGCTGCTTGTTTCTCTTCTCAGGTTGTTTTGTGCAGAGCATGCTGTTGCTATTTTCATAAACCTCTCCCTTGCTGGGGACACAGGGTGCTGGCACCCACCCCATGAATAACGCCTCGAGCCCCTTGAACTACCAGCAGTTGCTCCTCATCTCATCTTCACTGGGTGTTTTCCAAGGGATGCACATCCCACAGGGCCTCTGAAGCAGCACAGGGATGGGACAGCTGCTCTGCCTGGGCTGTGCCACTTCTACCACTGCCCAGTGGTTTCCTAGGCCTGGGGTGAGGCAAGAGCAAAGCCAGGGCCAGGCTCAAGTCTTGTTTCTGTCCACTGCATGAAGCTGCATTTATGCTTGAGCTGAGATGCCACAAACTACTCAGTGGGGATGTTTGTACAGCTTCAGACCTCTAAAACCACTATTCATTTCCATGTCTGCTGTTACCATTTAAAAATTATCTACCAGAGAGCTAGAGGCACTTTCTGCCTGTTGTATTTGGTCCAAGCTGTTTGCTCAGAGTCTCCCGACTCACCATTTTCATTTACTTACAGGGAATACAGCCAGAACGGATTGTTTCTGCTTCGTGCTGGAGTTTTTAAGTAATAGGAAAAGGACAATCAAGTAATGACAGTGGCTGTGCTGTTGTAATTAGACAACAAGACAATTGAGCTCCTGGATGGGAGCTGAACTGCAGCCTGGCCAAGCCCCACGGCTGGTGGCTGCATGCAGAAAGCACGCAGCGTGTGCGCACCCTGGGCGGGCATCGTCCCCACCCTCCAAACCTGCCAAGGAGCTCAGAAATCCCTCTGTGGCACTACAGCGAGCAAGAGCCTTCGTATACACAAGCAGAGACACGAGCCTGGCATCTGCTCCTGTAATGACATGGCAGATCATTACAACTTGCGACATCCCACTATAAACAGAAGGCTGTAAAACCCTGTAATTTAGGAAGCTGGATTAGGTACTCGGGTGTTCTGCATAATCCAAAAGATAGTGGGTTTCAGGCTGAGTTTTCCTTTTTTGATTTCCTTTTTTTTTTTTGCTTGCTTTCTTCCCTTCTGGTTGACATGGTTACAGAATCCCGAGGATGGGGTAATAGGACACGACACATGCGTTCGGGTAGACTCAGACATCCACCGATGCCTCCTGGAAAAGTATGACAAGCATGCTGTTTAGAGACAATTCAGCTGCTTTGTCTTCTGGCATGTCTCTCCCTCTCTTTCCCGTTTCCAAAGAGGGATTTGCATGAAGACATCGCTTCCTTTCCTGAAGCTTTCCACCCACTGCTGCCCTTTTGCTACCCAAATCCTCAATTCCCAGCTTGTGCCATCAGAGTTGCTTCTGCTGCGACCCAGTACTATGGCAGAGGGGATCCAGGTGGGGAAATAACCAGCGGCAGGACCAAGAGCTTACAAAAAAATAGCTGGATAGTGGCAAAATTGTTCCTAAATTGAATGTTTTTCAGTTCTTCCGAGCAGTGTCTGCAGTACTTCAAGATTATTCTCTCCCGGGGGGCCTCATAAAAGCTGTAAATACTCCGAATAGCTTTCAAGGCCAGCCTTATGACAGTTCAGCTCTCAAGAAAATATATGCTAATGTGCATCGCCGTCATTATCTGGGAGACCTCACCGCACACGCTTTTGTGTCTACGAAGAAAAGATTTCTGATTACTGGTGTTTTGCTTAAAGTTAAATACATCCAGGCTCTGAAATTCACTGGGAGCATTTTGAAGCATAAGTTGCCTGCTAATGACTCCCATCCACTGTATCCCAGCTCTGGGATTTGTTTAAAGGCTACGGATCACATTTTCCAAGAGCTCTTGATCCTGCTGGAGGTTTGGGGGAGCGGGATGCTGTGCCACGCATGCCTCGCGCCTCCTCGACTCGTGCCCCGCAGATGCAGAGCAACGTCACAAGCACTTCCAGCCTGCTGAACTTCGGAGCTGGCAGCTACCCTTTATCTTCACAGGCTTTCATTTCCATGGAGCTTGAGCAACACACCTCTGGGTCTTGCAGGAATTCTGCAGAGGAGACAAACGAGTTACAGAAAGCAGGTTTCTGCTGAAAGAGAAGCAGGTTCTGAAGCTTGTGTGCAACGTTGACTCTTCGCTCTGTCTCCTGGAGAGTTTTGTACCTTGTCATCAGTGCTGACATGCAACAAAATGGAAACAAGGCTATTTAAAGGCTCCTGTACAGTGGGGTGCTTCAAAACACCATGCTCAGGTGTAAATGTCAATGGGACCAGGACTGTAATGCAGGCACATGCTAAGCTGCTTCACTTAATTGAGGCTGAAAGCACTGAAAAGTAGAAGAAATAAATCAGGGAGACGTGCAAATGGAAGCAGAGAAGCCCCAGCAGATTTACAGCTCCTGCTCTGGCATGAGGCTGTACAAGGTGGCCTGATGCAGGCTGATGTCGGAGGAGGTCATCTTTAAATCAGTGCTCAGAGCAAAAGAAGATGGATACGAAGGGAGGTTCAGGCTGAAGCACGGGCTGCTCCAGAGTCATGGCTATGACTGCAGGGATGCCCAAGAACAGGAGCCCAAACCCGAGCCCAAAGCTTGAACCATCTTCCCTTCTGAGATGTGTTTGCAGCTCCCCTTGGTGGAGGGAAGTGGGGGGACAAGAGCGAGACAGTCAAGAGCCAGAGAAGGACTTTAGAGGTCCTGTGGAAAGAGAAGTCCTCGCTGTGCTGACAGGCTCCCCAGAGGTGATTTTACCAATCGAGAAGTTCACAGGTTTTGGGGATAGTTATTCTGGTCTGGAGCGTAGGATGCCGTTTACAGATGTTGTGTCACAATGATTTCTGCAGTCATCAAATTTTTTCATCCTGGGGGAAAAACAAAGGTGCTGAGCTTGTACAGAAACCTCCAGGAACCTCTGCAGGGGTCACCTCTCCAGCACCATCTTGCTCTGGGGGGACCAAGTCTGTCACAAGGCCTGAAATAGCCCCCGAATTCCTCTCTCCTGTTCTTCTGAAGTGTCCTTTGCTTTCAAACGGTGTTTATCATGCATGATTGATATTTGACATTACGATGTACCAGGAACACGCACAGCATCACTCCGCTGGGACGCCGCGCTCTTCCCGCAAACACATCCATCAGAGCTGCCAGTGCCACCCTAGCAGGAGGGCAGTGGAGGAGCCACCCCAGGGGAGAAATCCAGGCTGGAGCCCCACCAGGATCTCGGGGAGCAGAAGGGAGTTAAAGGTTCATGCAATTCTGCAGGAAGCCTTCCCCAGCACACCAGGGCCATCAGACAGGCTGAAGGATGCTGCCTGCACTCCACCGCCCAGGGCTGACTGTGCCCTTGAAAGATGGCTGAGAAATCCTCGGTTAGAGCACAGGGAAAGGAGGGCTCCATTGTTCACAACAGAGGGAAGAAGGGAGAGCAGCAGCAGGACAGCCAGAAACACCACGGTCTTTAACAGTGGATGCATCCATCCCGATTGCCCTTTGCTGTCATTTGCAAGGCACTTGCAACCTCTTTCTGACCCACGCCTGTGTATGTGCACATTTGGAGGAGGTGGATGAGATCCACGAAGCCATTCTTATCATAGTGCCCATGTATTAATTTTATTTATTACATGCTACCTTTGCTAATTAGTTTGAAGGCCTGGTGCTCATCTCTTACAAGACCTCTCAGGTTACAGTAGAAGAAAAGGCCGTGGTGAAGGTGGGAATGATGCCCCATGTCATGGAGAGGATGCTTGTGCCCCAGAGGAAGGGCCTGACTGCAGGACCCCACCAGGACTGAATTCAGCCCAGAGAGGACTTGGGAGCAATAAACAGGTCCTTGTTGATTTCACTTGAACTTCCCATTATTCCTGTGCTGTGAGCAGAGAGGACTTCACGCTGCTTGGTAACTATTATTGTTTCACCTGCTCTCCAATAGAACCCAAGGGCTCTTTGGTAAATGAACGAGCACTCTTCCCAGCTCCGCACCCCCTCTCCTGCACATCCAGGAAGGGTATTGGGTCCCCAGGGCTCCCCTCGAGCCCTAGCAAGCAGCAGGCAGGAGTGGGACCAAGCCAGCACCTCCTCCCCTCCCCAGCAGTTCAGGCTCCCAAAGCAATTCATTAATATGCGTAGCTCTGACATCCCCCAAATCACTGGTGGGGAAGTGCTGCCTCTAATTGATTTGAGATGCATCAGCCGAGCCTCCCGACCAGCTCTGCCGGGCCTGTATGTAATAAGGGCAACGCACTGGAAAGAGGGGAATTACTCTTGACACTGGGATTATATCTCTGCCAACAGCATCAATATTCTATTAAAGATATGTGATAATATAACACTAATTACCAATTGAGGGGCCATTAAAGGAAGCCTACAAACAGCAGTTCGATCTCACCTTTCAGATTAAAAACACCACAATGATTTCCTGTTCCTTGTACTTTATTTCTGTGTTTTCTGCCCATGCATAATGCAGCAATGCAAATTGCCAGCGCATCCCTAGAAGATTACTGCTGTCACCTGCCATCCAAGGGTAACAGCTGCCTAAACCTGGACCAAGCCAGGAAGGAGATAAGTCACGTCTACAAGCTAACAATGGGATAGAAAAGAAGTCATCTCCCACTTCCATTTGGCCACATTCCTAAGGCCAATATTATCAACAGCCACCACTTAGCAGGAGAAGAAAACACAAATTATTTGGGATAAACTGGGACCAGCCTGTCCCTGCAAAGCCTTCTGGGGGCTCTGCATTCAGTTTCTGGAAGAAACACATTTGTTCTTTCCATGCTCCTACCCTATTCCCAACAGTCCCACTGGCACCAGCAGCGATCGCACAGAAAACAGTTTAAAAGCCGACTGGTCACACTCAGGCTGATGGCTGCGCTGGAGGGGGGACGTCCAGCACAGCATCCACCCCTCCAAGAGCTGGTCTACACTTGGCCTCTTGGTGCAGCACCTCCCCAAGGCATTAAAAAAGTCATCAACCCCAAGGGGGTCCAGGGTCCCCAAACCAGCCCTGAGGCAGCTCTTCACATCTGCTGGACCAGCAATTCCCCAGTGTCAGTGACTTGCCCCTCCCTCTACAAGTGGAGCTGCCAGGCTCGAATATTTCTGAGGCTGGACCAAGCCAGTTCAGGCCTTCCAAGGCTTTAGAGATGAAAGACATTGGGCTGATTTTATAGATTTCATTATTATTTGTTTCTACAGCCATGGCAGGCAGACAGCCTACGACAGTGGTCACAAGGTTAATGAAATTGAAACAAAGAACATAAACTCCAAAAAATCCTCACCCTGCCAACAAGCCTCAGTGCCCAAAGCTGCAGAACCTTATGTGGGATGACGGCCTGAAAGACACAACCAGCCTTCTGGGGCATTCCCACCAGCACCCAAGCACCACAGCAGGCACAGCCCCCTCTCAAATGTAGTTACAGGTGAGAACAGAAGGAAGGCTATAGCTTAAGAGGCAGCACCATTCCCATGCAGAACAGAGGAACTAGAACATGCCTCCTGCTCCTGGTCTGCATCAGTGGCACAGTTCAGCTCACTGTGCCCCTTTCAGGGGGCAGCATCCAGGAGCACTGTTAAACACACAGGACCAAAAAAAACCAAGTGAAGCTCTGCAGAGGCTGAGGGAGGCAAGGTGGGAGCAACTGCAGCAAAGGGAACTCCCCAAACATTTGTTTCCCTGCATGGAGCAGCGCCTGCCAGCCATGCACTATTTTAATGAGACAGTAATATTCTATCAGTTCTACAAGCTATAGATTGAAGCCACAAAGAGAAATCATCTGAAACTCCATATGATCAATCTTGTCAAAACACGTTCATTTAATCCCTTACAAATGAAAGGGGGATGCGTTTGAAATGTCATCCTTGGGGTCTGGGAGCCAGGTTCCTATAAACCAGTCAATCCAGGTAAACCGTATTATTTAGCAGCTACTTGACAGCCGACATGCCAAAAACATTGTGGAACTATGCACACAGGGTTCACATTATCTCAGACATAAGAATTACATATTTTTTTTACTGTTACCTTTCCATGACTAAGCACCCATCACGCAGAGGTACACGGAGAGGAGACAGATGAGCAGAGGCCACGCAGGGACTCATGGCAGCGCAAACCCACGGGGCAACCTGTGGACTCGTGAGCTCACAGGGCTGACAAGAAGGGACACCCATGTAAAAAACACCAGGCAACACCCAATTCCCCCGGGGGACTCAGTCCTTACTCAAGAGGCCTTTCTGCAGTGAGCTCCCAGCACCCCAAGAACAGCCTAGTCCATGGTGAGCAGCCACCCCCCAGAGCATCATCTGGTGAAACACAGATGCCCTTACTCACAGCAAGTTCACTGCTCTCCAGCAACAAACACATAAAATATAAGCAATCTGGGACCATTTTCTGCGACACCTCGGGAAAGGACTGACCTCGCAGCCCCGTTGCAGAGCTGGGGAGAATCAAGAGCATCAATTTTCTTTGTACCACCGGGTGCAGCACTTCACCTCCTGAATCTCGTTTAGCTTATGGGCTTTCTAACCTTCACCCTTGCCAGAGGTAAGCTGTAAGGCATCTCCTGACAAAGGATCTTAACTGCATCCCAAAGGTACTTAAACTGCTTCCTGCAACAGGTACCCCCAGTAATGCCCCCCCATCCCAGGACCTTCTTCTGGGGATTGAGATGGTGCAGGGGCCTTTTTCTGGCAAACTCCTGCAGCCCATTTAACAGAAAAGATGTCTGACAGATATGACAACGGACAGGGATCAGTTGGGCTCTTTATTGGTTCTGAAGGTGCTTCTATTTAAAACAATTTGTTAGGCTCCCCATGATTTACTGCTGTGCTGGAAAATGGGGCTGAGTATTGATTCTTTGCCTTTTCTATTGCAAATGGGTGTAATGCTTTATAGTATGTCAGAATAATAGCAGTGGGCACTTTATCAATGTCAAATGTTAAAAATGATCAGCTATTGTGATGTAGGAGATTAAATATGAAAGCTTGATGGGTATATAAAAGCAAAATGGCAATAATAAAGGGATTTTTATGTTCAACTCGTTGCTCTCCTGAATCTACCTGGGGAGCTATTAGAACCAATTGTGCTGATCAGTGACATATCACCATGGGTTAAAAGAACTGGGAAGTGCTGGGTTTAACTCCCCAGGGGTTAGGGGGCGAAAGTTGAGCCCTGCCCTTCTCTGCCAGGACTGCAGAACTTCCCACCTGAGGCTCAGGGCTGGGGCATCCATCTGGCTCTGCAGAGCCGAGCAGCCTCTTGGACCCCTTCTCTCTAGAAGGGATGAGCCACCAAGCACACACAGTTACTCCCTGGGGAAAGTCACGGACACAACAGGCTGGGATTTGGTGCAGAGGGATCTGACAGCAGAGCCAGGGGGATTTAGGGCTGCCAGCACTGTGCAAACGGACCTGTCTCTGCAATGAGCCCAAACCAGACCAGAAAAACCCTATGTTCTCACAGTTCCCTCACTTCCGCAAGCCAGACAAGAAAACTAATTGCAGAGTCACTTAATGTATCGATTGAAAAGGCTGAGAAGCAGTAACTAATGCAAAACATTCAACTCGGACACGGCCCCGGGACCTGCTGAGAGCAGCAGCATCAGCTTTCAGCTCTCGCTGAACACAGTTTGTAAGATGCAAGTTCACTCACATGTTGGTTTTTTTTAAACTCAGAAAGCAAAGACCTTTCCAGGAGGACGTCTTCAAGACTAACTGGCCCTTAGCTTTTTAAATCTGAAGCATAAGCATCTGTCAAACACCTCTGTTCTCCACTAAGCCAAGAGCAATATGTTGAGCTGGTTTAAGCTGGCTGCTAAGATGGCTGTGGGAGAGAGAGTTGCAGAGGCAGAAGCAGCTGTTTTGAGAGCAGAGCTTCCCAGAGCACAAGAACAAGGTGGAAACCTCGAGAGAAGCCTGGATCCAGAGCTGAATAGCCTCACCTCTGTGCCCGACGCCGTGCTCACCTCCAGGGCTTGCTCACTGCCCTCCAGTCCCCGTTGCCTTCTCCAGGGAAAGTGCTGCTAGCAGCTTACTGGCGCCCTGGGTCCAACTGCTAAAAATACTCCTTCTCAGCTCCTTTCCTCCCTCCAGCACACAAACCTCCTCCTAAATAGCCGCTGCCCCCAGCAGCAGCCCTTTTATAGCCCGGGCAGCCCCCAGTCCTGACAGCAGATCCCCCTGACCGCAAACAGCTGTGCAACTCCGGCAGCCGGGCTGCCCTTTAGCCCCTTCCCACCTGCTGCCACCCCGTCCCAGGCACGCTCAAAGAGCAGTGCCATTTCAGAAAGGGGTAAATTGGCTGGTTGAGGGTCTTCATTGCCCCGACAGTGAAAAAGAAACGTTCAACCAGGTGGATAAACCCCCGCGCCGAAGCCGTTGTCTCTGGAGCGGGGAGCGGTCGCGGCGGAGCGCGGGCACCGGCGGCAGCTGCCAGCGGGGGTGCGGAGCTGGCGATGCTCGACGTGCCGGTTTCTGGCAGAGTGACAGGTTTCGGGGCTGGAAGCGAAGCGAGGCTCCTGCCTCCTCGGCCCAGAGGAGCGGCAGAAAGACGCGTCGCTGGCACCGCCGCGTTTGCTGCAGACAAGAGCTGCTCCCCGAGCGCATCCTTCCCGGCACCCTGTGGGGAACCAGCTGCTGTCGCCGCTTTTGATCCGTCCCCCGAGAGCCGACGCGCTCCCGCTCTCCCCACGTCAGGGAAAAAGCCAGAAAGTGGAGGAAAAAAATTCCAAACTCCATCAGTACAACTTCCACTAGTAGCCATTAATAGTCTCAACAATACTTGATCAAAAAGGAAGAGTGTAAAAATAAGTAAAGCCTGATCATTCTTGAAGCCTGGACTCCAATTAATTTTTTTTTGAGTTGTCGTAACCAGGAGGAAAAAAAACGCACGGGCAGGACAAATGTTCTCCTAATTACCTAAACACTTTATTAACCAACGCTAATTAAAGCATTTCTTGGAGTCTGACAAATGTCTGGAATTACTCAATTTAGAAGTTAGTTTTGACTCCGGTAATTTATACAGCGTTGGAAAGTTATGGGGGGGAAAATATCTTTCAACTAATGTTTTTTTATTAAAGCTGACAGCAATAATTAGTTACTTGCTACTAATGGGGCAGCCCCTGGAGGGAAATCTGCCGAGATGGATGGCTTGGGCTCATGCCAGCAGTAATTGGTCTGAGTCTTGGTCAGACACTGGCAGGTTGTCCTGAAAACAGCTACTCTGTGTGGCATCCACTCTTGGTGCCCCGCTCTGGGCACCAGGCATGCTCCATGCCAGGGTACTGGGAAGGGGCCCTTGGGCTTCAGGTCATAAAACTCACGCTCTGGAAATATTGCTGCTGAACCCCAAGTTCACCAGGAATGTCAGTGACTTCATTTCCTGGCAGATGACACTGGAAGTTGGGAATTGCAGTGGTGGATTTGCTGGGAGCACCCGTTGCACCGGGAACGGGTGTTCTGTGGGGTGCTGCCCTGGCTGGTGGTCACTGCTGAGTCCTGACCAGCCCGTTGCTGCTTATTGAAGTAATCCACATTAAAAATTTCATTCATTTTCTTCCAGAGAATAATGGATTGTCTTTTGTAATGACCAGTTAGAAAAGCACTGGGCCTGAACATAAAGCTTCACCCAACAAAGAGGGATTTAATGCTGAACAGTTACCATGGCCTCTTACATTGCTGTTTCTCATCAATTCCCCGAATCAACTGACTACAGCTCTTCTTAAAAGTAGGTTTCTAGTTTCCACAGGCATAGAAAAAGCCCAAAACATGGGAAACTAATGAGCTCCACAGATTCAGAAATTGGAATGCAAAGAAAGAGGATCCAGATTTCCGTTTCATCTCCTTTTTTTTTTTTTTTTCAAGCTTGACACACAAATTTGGGTGCTTGGGTTGCCAATACCTTTTGTTTCTCATCCTTCCTATAAACTGCAAATGATCCAATTATAGAGTAAAACAAACAGAAGAGGGGGGAAAGCAAGGAAAGTGGAATAATCTAGGGGAGAAAGAAAGTAGCTGAGATGAAAAGCTAATGAAATGACAAATACAAACCAGTTCAGATAAATTAAAGAGTATTTGTCATTAGACAAAGACAGGAGGGCAGGCTGAGGATGGAGCCAAGGATTCAGGTCTCATCCTGAGCCTCCCACATCCCTGCCTGGTCCATCTCCTTCCCACTGGGGGTACAGGCACCACGTGTGGGGGCTGCCCTGAGCTCCCCCTGTGAAATGCCCCTGGCCATGCTACAGGGATGCAATTCTCTGGGGCTGAACAGATTTGCCACGTGGTAAAACCACCCCATATGCATCCAGAGAGACTCCTGACACCTGGTGTGGAAGGATCTGGATCCTTCTCATCTCTCAGTTTACCAATGTCTCAAATCCTCTCATCCCTGACCCAAGCTCTGGAACATCAGCACAGACCCACATGTCCTCCTCCCGCCCCATCACATCCCTGCCTGCACAGCCCAGGAAAGGCTCCGTCACCCATTGCATTAGTTGCCACCTTTCCACCCTTTCCTCCCGAAACAAACGAGCGTGGCACATTCTAGCAACAGCTCGGGGCCTCACACTGCTTTGGATAAATAGATATACAAGCAGCTGCACTTTTAATGTTGTGAAGTCGTGGGGAAGGGCCCAGCGTGCAGTGCTCTGATCAACCTGTGCACCGTGTTACTTACAGGTTGCTGCCTTTCCAGCCAGGAAAGCCTCGAGGTCCCCATTTCTCTTCCTCCTCTGGAAGCTGCTCACGGAGGCACCGCAGCCTCGGTGCCAGCAAGGCACAGGCAGCTGGGAACACCAGCTTTTGTGCAGAGGCTGTTTTTGAGCTCTCTTGGGGCTTCAGAAGCTCAGCGCCCACAGGTTTTGACCCAGCTTGGCCGTCCACATCACACACGAATCCTGAAAAATACCTTAATTAAACTGCAGGGAAACAGCAAGAGCACAACCCAGGCATCCAACCTGCAGCAAATCCCTCATCAGAGACACTGGGTCTTCCCCGGGCTGCATCCTCCACCATCCCTGCATCCCCCACCATCCCTGCATCCCCCACCATCCCTGCATCCCCCACCATCCCTGCATCCCCCACCATCCCTGCATCCCCCCCACATCCCTGCATCCTCAGGTGACAACTCTGCAATCCCAGCTCCCCATGAGTCTCCCTTGTACCTGCAAAGCTCTGCAAACACCAGAAAGGCAAGTTAGGAGCAGAAAAACCACTTTATTTTGAAGCTTTTAAGGGACTATTGAGAAGAATGGAAAGGGGTTTTGATCTTTCTCTTTTCCCAAACTCTGAAAAAAAAAAAAAAAAGCAAGCTTTTAAAATAAATAGCTGACAATGTCTCTTATTTGAGTAATTCTTTGCCAGCAATAAATGTGTCACTCTAAAGTGCTTTATTTAGAAATAAAAAAATGTTTTTCTTTGTGGAGTGCTCCACATTACATCAAGTTAAAGGCTGGAAGCAAAATTCTCCTCCTCTCACCACATACCCCTCCCTGCTTGATACATTAATATATTCTCCTATAATCTCATCTAGGTTATAAAAATATTAAAAAAAAAATAATATGAGAAGAAATAGAGAGACATCTGGCTCTCCCACACATCTGACATTTCCCTTTATGCCTGGTTTAACTTTTTTATGACTGCCTGGGTTCGCTTCATTGGAGAATTTCTCCCTTCAAATGAGTTTCCTGGTTTATGTTAGAAATTTTCCTTTAGACAAACCTGGTAATTTTTCAAGTTAAAATGTGTACGTTTTAAGCACCTCAGAAGTTTAAGGATGTGACTGATGGGGACATAAATCTGAGTTTATTCACGCTGGAATCCCTGTGTGTAACAGATTCTTTTTAAAAAGCAGAGAGAGGCAAGAAAGAGCCTGGTGTATTTTTTTTACTTGTTTTACAGTAGGAAAAAAAACAATA
Organism: Ceyx cyanopectus; assembly: GCA_013401355.1. NCBI lineage: Eukaryota > Metazoa > Chordata > Aves > Coraciiformes > Alcedinidae > Ceyx > Ceyx cyanopectus. The sequence goes on along the minus strand of VYZU01064187.1, from coordinate 11,463 downwards.
CAACAACCAACAACCCAAACTGTCAATTCAGTGAGTAATTTATTAGCATCTGCTCATGCTTCCAAGCCTTTGTGCGCTAATGCCGGGGGAAGGCAGCCCCGGAGCTTTCTCCAGCGTGTACTCACTTAACAGAAAATGAAGAGAGGGCTGACGTGGGCTCCTCGCTGTCAGCTGTTCCAGAGCCACCTCTGAGTCCATGGCGATGGATGGGGGTGCCTGGGGAGCCCAGCTCTGCTGACAGGGTATCGCTGCATCCCCCCGTACCCATCTCCTCCCCTGCCTGCTGACATCGAACACACAGAATGTGACATCACATAGTGAATAACGGCAGGACAAGCCCTAGTGTTCGGTAATGAGAAGGAAAAAAACCAACCTGATAAGAAAAAAGGCAGGGACTTAAACAATAAAAATTATTTCTCCAGTAGAGTAGGGAAGGAAGAAACCCCCACATGCCTGATGGCAGCGAGGGCAGGATGCTTTGAGCAGTCGGGTGTCGTCAGGAGCCCTTACATCACACCTCGGAAAGGCACTCACAGCAGCAAACCAGAACAGCTCCTTCGAGTCACCGCAAACCACAGAAAGATGCAGCCAAGGTTGTTTTTAAAAGCAGCACCCCCAGATTAAGACCTTCAAAGCCAGAAAAAGCTCATTTCTGAAAGGCATTGAGAAAAGGCAGGAAAGTAGAACTATAGGGAAGAGCAGCAACCCAGGTTTGCAGAGATCTCCTCTGCTGAGCCTCCTTCCCTGCCACCGGCTCTGGCCCCCACGCCAGCACCCAGGCACCCTCCTCTTCCTAGCCCGAGGGTTCTGACCGTGGAGCACCCGAGGAGCCGGCAGCAGGGGCCAGCACCACCCCCCTCCCCTTTCTGCGGATGGAAGCTGAAGATCTATCATTGCTTTTTGGTGGTTAGCTGATCGCCAGCAGTTCAGTGGAGAACTCAGCAGCCCCCACACTCCAGCTCAGTCAGAGGATTGTGCTGGGGGGAAAGCAGCTGGGGAGAGGGTTTTTTCTGACAACCCACTGCCATGTTTACCCCGGTTCATCCTCTGGCAACATAAGCTCATTGCTGGAGGTAGTGGAGGTGTCTGTGTGTCCTTCCCCTGCACCAGGTCAATGGTCCCCTGTCCTAGTGCCCACTGCCAAATGGCCCCAGAGAGAGTGGTGGGGGCCTGGGGGCTCTCACAGACCCCATTCCGGGAAAGGCTCAGCTTTCAAATTTCGTCCAAGTGACTAATTAAATTTTCAGAGAGCTAACTGTTCGAGATCCAACACAAATAGCTGCAGAAGCCAGAGGGGAGTCAGGGAAAGGATGAAGGGGGGTTCAGAAATCTAAAATAAATAAATTAATTAAACAAATAGGGAGAGGAATAGCAGAGGGAAAATAAGCTAAAACCACCGGCAGCCCTGGCCACCCGAGCACTCATTAGCAGCGGGAGAGGAGGGAAGTGTCTCGTTGTCTGGGGCTGTCATCCTTCATCCTGACGAGCACTTAGGGAGTCGCGACCCCTTTCAGCATCGCCATACAGACAATCAGCCCCTCGCATCAGTCACTGCCGCGCGCTCCCCGCATCCCCCCATCTTATTACAGGGATGCGCGGAAAGAGGGATATTATATCATGGGGAAGCGGGGAGGGGAGAGACAGCGGCTGTCGTGTGTGTCCCCCCCCCAACACTGCCCGCAGCTAACAGGCCAAATGGGGGCAGGGGAGAGGGAGCAGCGAAGGCAGAGCTGCCGAGCGTCACCCCCCGACTGATGCCCGCAGCCCTCGGGGTACCCCCGGCCCCGCACGCCCCGGGAGGAGGCGCAGGGAGCAGCGCATCTATTTTTGCACACGCCTACGCAGCACGGGAGGCCGAGCTGTCAGAAAACAATGATTTCAACCCGATTTAAAGGGAAAAAAAAAAAAAAATCCACTGTCATCTGCTGCGAAGGAGCCCCGGAGCAGTTTGTGGGGAGGCCAAGAGAAGGGGGGGCTGGGGAGACGGCCGCGACGAGCATCACGGAGTGGGGGAATTTGCAGCCTGCCGCGTTTGCGGCGCTCCGCAGCCCGCACCTCGGAGCCAAGGCTGCTCCCCGGCAGCGCAGCTTGTTACCTTTCTGCCTGAGCATCCTTCGTGCTCCATTATAACAGTGCAGCGCGGCAACCGCCGGCCAGAGGCTGCGCTGACAGTCCCCGAGCGACGCGCTGCCCCCCGTGCGGGCTGCTGCGGCTGCAGCGCTGACAACAGCGGGTCACCGCCCGGGTAATGGGGGCAGCCCCGGCTCGGCGGGTTCATCGCCCGGAGGGAGGAGGACGCGGCAATCCCAGGCTCCCTCCAGCCCGGGAAAGCAGCAGGAGACTGGGCTGAAAGCTCCTCTTGTATTACCTCGGCCGCCTGATGAGTCAGCAGCGCGGGGCGCGCTCTTGCCGCGGAGTGCGGGATGCTCTCCAGAAACCTGTCCTGTGAAGCAGACCCGGGAAGGCTCGTCTCACGCCACAGCCGGCACCGTGTGCCGCTCAGCGCCAGCAGCCTGCATCCCGCCTCTGCTGTGAAACAAAACTCGCAGCTTCCACAGCCCCTCGCTTTCCCACGCTCCTCACCCAGGTGGGACGCCAGGTGCGGCTGGGCGAGCATCCCGAGATAAATACCCAGTAACAAGGGAGCTGTTTTTAAGCAGACATTCTTTACTGCTGCGCTGGGCAGCACTGGGGGATACTTCACCATAAGTGCTCCAACGAATTAGCAAAACACACCATCTAATATACATAAAAACTATACATATTCATAAAATTTCCTGGAAAGGGCATTCTTATGATAATGGCTTCCCAGAATTAGTTTGCATAGTCCAAGCATGTGTAATAAAATTAGGGTCTTTTCCCCCTCCCGTGGCCATTCATAGTCTTCCTCACATCGTCCATTAGCTGAACTCTGGGTTTCCTGTGCCCTTCTATGGTCATGGGGTTACCTCATCCATCCTGAGATTATTCAAGAAAGTCAATCTAAATTATTTCCCAGGTGTTCTTCATCCTCTTCTGTGCTTATCTTTATGTCTTGAGTCTGTTATCAGGGGTGCTCAGGCTTAATGAATGATCTCAAGGCCTGTTTGATTTTTGCTAGTAAGAAGTTGTACATTTCTCATTATCAGCTCTTCCCAATGGATGACTAAACTATGCAAGTGAACATAAGAAAAGAATACAAGTGAGGCTACTATATAACACAATATTTATTTAAAAAAAAACAAACCCAAACATGAATCAAAAGATATACAGGTAAAATTTCTGTGTATCAACCAGGAGATGACCTGGGATATCAATCCTTTCAAGTGATCCCAGGATGCTACAGCAGTTTATCATGAGGCAGAACAAGCAGTGTCAGTGTTTCCCCTTGGTGAAGCAACAGCTCTGAACACACCACAATGCCTCTGGATTTTCTCAGCAAACATTGCTTGTTGCTGGGAACTCGTGTTCCACTGGACTGTTTGCTCCTTGTCAACACAGAGGAAATTTGGCCGGGTGCTCCGACACCTCCGGAGCAAACAATCTGTAGTTATTAAAGCAAAAAAAAAATAAAAAGCAAACATATCTTTCAACCAAAAGGCGGAGTTACAAACAAAACCAAACCAAAACCAAACCAATAAACCACAAGAAAAGAAAGGGACATGCCTGTGTCCTGCAGGAGTGTGCTGGGACAGTCTTCTCCTTCCTCCCAGGGCTGAGGGCTGGGGTGCTGGGCAGCACACAGCTCCCCCCTTAGCTCAGCTGCACTCACTGGGTCCCTGTCCCTTGTTGGGGAGCTGCTGCCAGCCTGTGGCAGTGCCACCCTGAGGCACCCCAGCTGTGGAGCTGCTGCTGCTGCCTTGGCTCAGGCTGTTAACTTTTATTTATTTGCTTCCCTAATTTTACTGAGCCAAGTTAGAATCTCTATTCCAGTTTCTTCTTATTCCATGAAGGGGTATCAGTTACACTGTAAGTCCAATTTATTTTTTTCTATGTATGCATTAAATCACAGTTCGTTACTGCACTATTTAATGGAATTGATGGTGTAATTAAGCTACAGGCAGACATTAACAACCAGAACCGTCAGGGAGGTTTAGGATCCTTTACTACTCTGTTCCCGGTGTTATATAATTTCCACTTTAGTAACAATGGCTCTAACTGGGTGGTTCAAACCACACACTCCACACATGCTGAACCCCCAGCACTTCAGCCTCGCCCTGCTTTGCTCTGTGACTCCTACCCATCTAATTTAAAATACACATTTCTTGAGAATATTTTCTTTTTTAAAAGAGAAAAATCTCCACGCTGGCTTATCCTGGATGAATCCTAATTTACACCAACAGCAACTAGCTGAGCTGTAGCCCCCTCACATGCCTGTTAAAGATGCACAACCCCCTGCTTCCCAGTAGCCTCAGCTCCCACCAGGCATGGTGAAAACACCCCATCAGATAAACACTTGTCTGCTGAAGTTTGCCTATGACCAGGGATACTGATAGTGGCCTTTTTGAGCCAGGGAGGAGATGCCCATCTCTGTCCAGAGGCTGGAGCAGAGAGAAGCTGCCCCCTGCTCTGCACTGGTGGCTGCAGCCCCTTCCTGCTCCTAGAGCCCCCAGCATGGTGCCCAACCCTGAACTTCCCAAAGGCTTTCCAAGAAGAGGTGAAGCTGTAATAATAACTGTCACTGCATTAAGAGATTGCTTCCTAGTGCCTTTATCTGCCCAGAGATATCAGCAGTCAGGATCTTATCATAAGGTAATTACCAGGTCTAGATTTGCACTAATTGGCTCTCTGGAGTAAAGTTACCTCCAATCTGTGTGTTATGGGTGCTCAGCAGGAAGCGATTTACAGCCCTACAGGTTAGGTGGGATGATCTAACAAGCATTAACTGCGGCTGCTATCAAGGGACATGGGGCTCTACTCCCTGCCCTTGCCAGTGGTGCATTGGCAAGCTCCTGAGGAGGGCAGGGTTTTAGGGAAAAAAACATGGCTTTCAGGAAAAATCTGTGGCTGCAGGCTCTGCTACCATCTGTGTACAGCCCAGACCCAGAGGATAGAGCAGGGCAGCTCAGATCTCTTGCAGCAGCTCCTCCCCATGGCCAGATCCTGCTGGGAGGGCAGTTTGGTAGGAAACCCAGTGCCAATCCCTGTGCTGGGTCTGCTGGTTCATGCCTTCCACCTCCAGGAGTCTGGTGTTCCTTCCCAGGGGGGCTCAGCTGAGGCCCTGCTACCACATAAAATGTGCACAGTGGTGGGAGAAAGTCTCTGGAGCAAGGGCCCTGTGGACCTCCTGAGGTCTGGCAGTGGAGGAGCAATGCTCTCAAGCCAGGCTCTGCTTTTGCTTTGAAATAATCAGCGTGTGTTTGTCTCTTCAAGCCACAGGGGATGAACAGGATCCCAGGAGCACAAGCCTGTGCCCCAGCACTGAGACAGCACCTGGGAAAAGGGCTTTGAACTGGTCATGGAGACCCTCAGCCTCAAAGGCTCTTTGCCCTCCCTTGGTGGCCAGTGCCAGGATCACTCTGCAGCAGTCTGACAGCTGACCAGCAGACCTCACTTCCACTAAGCCCTGCTAATTTCTTCCCATCCATCCTTAGTGTCTTTGCAGTGGCCAAATGCCAGCTTTTCATGTCTTTTTTTTTTCCCCTCTCAAATAAGGTTATGTTTCAGGAGGCAGATCTCTGCCAAGCAATCCCTCTCCCTTCCCTGGCAGGTCCCTGTCCCCTCATGCCCTCCCTGGACACAGCTGTGTCCTCCTGGCACAGACAAGGTCACCTGCTAGAGCAGCACCATGGAATCACCTCACACGAGCAGGACGCTCCTGCTAATGGCAGTGTTGCTGGTTTAAGTGCTGCTACAGAAAAGGTTTTGCTGGCCCAGATTCACCGCTCTGCTTCCCAGCCCTGTCAGCAGAGGAGCTCAGAGCAGACGTGCTGCCTACAAACACGTTCCCAGTGCCACAGTTCGGGCTTGAACCCAGACAGGTGGGGCAGCTGAGAGATGCACACGTGGGTGGCACCCACCCTGCTCACCCCAGCCCCTTCCCCCCAAGCTGCTGAACCCTCCAGCTGGTGCCTTGCAGAAGCCACTGGCTGCACACTTGGGATGGGTGGGGTGCACCTCTCCAAGGCAACCCCAACACAAAATGCACCAGTTCAGCATGTGAAATTATGAGTCTCTTTTATTGCACTTGCAGCTAGAAAACAAGGAATAAGGATATCATGCAGAGAAGCTAGTAAAAGGATGGGCTGGGGGTTTTGGTGTTTTTGTTTTTTTTTAAGAACCTGTTTACTGAAATGAAAACACCTCAGAAAAATCTCAGAATCATCAACTGGGTGATGGGAGCTGGTAACACAGAGAGGGGTCCTTCCCTGGGGCAAGATTTTTAATAACTTCCTAGCTCTGGGAGGCTGTTAGCATAGCACAGCTGGAAGATTCTTTTCACCCAGCTGGATCTTGCAGCCTCCTTACATCATTAACTCACTGAGATAATTTTTGAAGAGCAGTTTGTTTGGGGTTTGCTTGATTTTCTTCCTGACAAACCTTCCAGGTAAATCGCTGCTTTGTTTTCAGAGGGAGAATAAAGTCTCCGACGTGACAATCATCTTGTCCTGCTAGATCAGCACAAGGGCCAGCACATTTTTCCCCTGGTTACTGGAATGTCAGTACTAAGTTTCATGGCTCCTTTGCCAGCCTCTGCAGAGGAGCAGCATGAAGGGGTGCTGCCTGATGGTTTCTGGCAGCTCTGCTAATTACTGTCCTGGCACTAGCAGCACTGGGTCTCATCAGGATGCAATGCGCTGGTGCAGCCCCAGCAGCACAGAGCTGCCTGGTTGCTGTGTCCTGCTCCTTAGCTTGGGCTTAAATTGACAGATTTGGGGTTGAGAAGAAAATCCGCTTTTGGATCACATTAACAGCAATGATAGAGGCTTTTTTCCTTTGTATCTTAAGAAATTCCTCGCCATTGCCAGGGCCAAAGGTCAATGCTGTCCTTTCTCCTGCTGTCACTGTCACATGCCTTTTATGCTTCTCTTTTCCTATAGCTCTGAAGTTTGTACCAGGCACTGTGAGATGTTCCCTGGCCTCTGGTAAACAAAGGTTTTCTGTAAATTCTTCTGAACTGTTGTGTGAACTACCTGAGATACTGGAGGGCTATCCTGCTGCTCTCCCTCCTAGATGCAGGAAGAAGTGGTCTTTGCCATATTGGAAAACAGGTTGGGGGAGTTTTACCCTCAGCAGAGGACTTGGGAGTTGATGCATTATTTCCTTAATATTTACTTTTGAGTGCCGAATGTGCAGAAGTCCATTCTGCAAAGGAGACCCCTGATTTTGGGACCTTTTGGGTATGTCTCCATCCCCTGAATGCTTGAAGTCTGGCCAGACTCTGGTCTAGCAGAGCACTTACAAAAGTAACACCGGGTCATGTTTTCAGTCCTTACCAGATTATTACTGGAAAATGACCCTACAGCCATGAGTTTCCCAGGTAACCTAACTGCTGCTCTTGAATCAGTTTTAAACGAGTTGCCTTTTAATTCTGTCAAGTGTTCGGTTGGTTTTGTGGCATAGAGAAGGATAAATATTGCTCCTACTAAAGGAAATAAAGTGGCTTTGGCTGAGAAAATACACCTGGGGGGAAAATCGGTCTGGACTGGCAGTTGGGGATGACACAGGTAGCGAGGGAACGTCTCTTCCACGGGCTGCTCCCCCCTGCGCCCTGTCCTGTCTCCATGACTCATCCTTGGCTTAGAGGGATTACTTAAGAGCGGCAGGGGAATCCGATCTCCATTAAACCCAAATCATTTGTCACTCTGCAAGGAGCAGTGACAAGGAGGACAATTAGTGCCAACGGGGAAGCAACATTTATGATGCAGAGCCTCGTCCATTAGTCAAGTGTTTATCAGCGTGGGTGTTTGCCCACCCCTGAAGGGTAATGAGTGAGTTTGGTGGGGTCATGGAAAGGCCTCTCCATCCTCCTCCAGAGCCTCAGCTTTCATTAAAAAGATCATAAACACACAATAACAAAGTAGTTCTCTGGTTGTCGCTCGCAGCAGAGCCCTCCTCAAAAGCAGGAGTGGAGGGAGCTGGTGCCTCTCCTGCCTGCAGTTGCAGAGAGCCTGAACTAGGATTTCCCAGCAGAGAAGAGCAACAGTCAGGGGGGTGGGGGGATGCTCCACATTAAGCCTCTGTGGGGGGGTTCAGTGCACCATTGTTAACAGAGGGGGGGAAAGCAAGCTCATGCAGACATACCTACTGAGGAGACATTGGACTGTCAATGCCTTTAATCCTCCAGCAGCACGGGGTTTAATTTCTCTAAGTGCAGTTTACAGATTTGGCTCAGGAAGTGGATTTCGTCCAAGCGGAACAATACCAGGGGGTCACCACAAGCAAGCACTGTAGGAGAAACAGCATATCCTTCCTTTCCAGAGAGCCCTAGGCCACTTCTGCTCTGAATAAAAACCACCTTTTCCACTTCATTCGGTTGTTTCTTTGAAGGGACAGGGGAATTCCCTGTGTTTGGCAGACACAGTCATCCTGCCCAGCTTGAACCTCCCCGTGAGGCTGTGGCCAAATCCTGGGCTTCCCAGGGACATGTCCCATTTTCTGCTTTCTGCTCTAGCAGAGCCAGCGAGCCATCCATTGGTGCTCCAGAGGGGACTGTGCTGGGCCGGGCACAACCCGTTTTGTTGTAGCTGCGGGTGGAGGTGGGAGAGTCTTTGATCACCTGGGATTACTGCGGCATTATGAGTTTTCACACACGAGCGGATGCTCTGGCTACAAAAGTGGGTCATGCACAATGGTGTGCTGGGGATGCTTTGATGCACATGGAGAGGGGGAGGCCAGGACAGCGGGTGGGGAGGGTTGGGGGAGCTGGTGGTGAAGGGTTTGTGTGGCCCAGACTCCAGTGATCCTGTACTCACCTGCCCTGGCTGTGTTTCGAGCTCAGTTACCAAGACTTTCCCCTCATACCCTCGCAGGGCTGCAAGGGGTCAAAAGGCCTTCTACAGGGGATGGAAGATTACCCATTCCCAGAGGTAAGGGGGAGATGCAGGAGATCAAGGCAGGAACAGGCTTCTCCCACACCCAGCTCCATCCTTCAGCCTGCACAGGAGCACTGGCCCCACAGTGCTCTGCACCAGAGCACGCCATGGCAGGAGCTGCTGGGGGTGGGAATCACACCCAGCCACATCCCCATCACCTATTCCCTCAGATTTGTTCTGCTGCTAATGAAATAACGCAGAGACATCACTCTCTATCACTTCCAGTTACACCCCTCAACACAGGAGCCTGCCAGCATTCGCTTTCTCTGCAAGGGTAACAAACCTCTGCTAAAAAGAAAGGCCATTAATAATAATTACCCACAAGGAAAAAAAAAAACCCATCTCTCTCTTTCTCTCTCTCTTAATGAGCCCTAAAAAAAATAAGTTTAATTGAAAAGCTTTCTACTTTGGAGACAGCACCAACACTTCTGACAAGTCCAGGCAGCTCCAGCAAGTGAAGATGAAATGAAGAAATGTGTCAGACAGAGCCTTACAGGGGTGTGAGGAATGGACCCCAAAGTCAGGGGTCACATGGACGCCTTCACTGAAATCCCAGGAGCTATCAACAAGGCACTAATTGGATTGAAGGGGGCGGCAGGTATAAAGAAACAAAAGCAGGAAAACACCTTTGGAACAAACATCATTAGAAACAGAGCTTTCAGCAAGCAAGAGGAGCATGTCCCAAGCAGAACGTGACACTGTTGGAGACTCCCTGGTACTACATGTGCCTGTGGCACAGAATCATCGAGCTGAGTGTTATGGTGGCTCAGAGGGATGATCTACCCCCCAGAGCAGAGCAGCAGCCAGCATGTGGCCTGGGAGGATGCACGTGGTTCCACGAGCAGGACCTTTCCCTTCAGGGTCTCATGCAGAGGCCGTAATTCAATTCTGAGCAAAGCTCATCGAGGGCAGGGAGTAATCTTCTCTTGTCTGGAAGGGGCTGGAGGATTTATGAACCCACCTGTCTGGTGGTGAAGTGTCCTCCTGGTAAATGGTTTGCTAAGCATTTGTTCATCTTCCTCCCTGGCAGTGGCTGTGCAAGGACAGGCAGCACCCGCTGGGACTGCAAGGCAGGAGGGAAGAGGTCAGAAGAATACAGATGCCAGCAGGGATATGAGTGGGGACAGAGTTGGGTCTAATGCTTGCTCATTTCCACAGGCTGGGATCAAGGGTGGACCCACAGTGATGACAGGAGACTCCAGGAGAAACCATTTAAACCATTGCTCTAGATCGGGAAGGCTGAAACCCACCAGCCATCAGCACAGCAAACAGTCCAGTGCACCACATTTCCAGTTCAGAACTCAGCTCAAGGTTTGTCAGCCAGCACCACAGCCCCTGCTGCTCCAGCATCTCCCTTCTGCACAGCCATGAACAGAGACCCTCTGGCTGTGCTGCTCCGAAAGCAGCCGTGCACACTCCCAAATTGGCTCAGAGAAATTAGCAGGAAGGAAGGAAGGATCAGATGAAATAATAAACCTGCTTACCTGCTCATTAATCTAATCTTTTCTTTTTCGCTTCCCCTCTTCCAGCCTTGTGGTTTCTGTGGCTGTGGAATAACTAGAGAACAGCAAAGTCCTAGATGAAAGGGAGACTATGTCTGGAAGCACAAAGATTAAAGGAGAGTTTTTAGGATTAGTCTTTGATTATTATTTTTTTTTTTTAATCTTGGGTCTGTGGTGATGATTCCAGTTACTTTCTGAGCAATCCTTCTGGGTGTACACGAGTGAGCGTGCTGGCTCTCGGGCAGGTTCAGAGTGTTTTTCCAAGGACACAACAATAAATGTGCAGCAGCAGCAGCCCCTTTGCCTGTCCCCATCCCCACGATGCAGCTGGAAGCGTTCCCTTAGTGCTGGAGATTTACTGGGAGGCGTTTCCAGGCTCTTAGGCCAGCAGGGAAGGCAAAGCAGTTTCTAAATCACTCTGGCTCAGATTTATGAAAGCAGGACCTGTCTGGGGACAGCAGGAGAGCCTGGCCCCACAAGGCAGCAGGGCTGTCTCCAAACCACCAGGCTCCTCCAGCGCAGGGAGGTGGGCACAGGGCTCACTGGTGTTATCAGGATTTCTCCCAGCAGCTGCTTACCCATTCTGCTGGTGCCATCTCTGGTGGGAAGGTCCAGCCCAGCAGCAGAAGAACAGATCCCAGCCCTGCTCATCTATAGGAGAACAAGATAATTTTACATTTAGATAAATTCCTGCAAGGGATGCACACCACAACCATGCATATATATATATATATATATATATATATATATATGGGAATGTATTAGGAACAGTTTCTTCTTGGGGAAATGGGCTATTGAGTCCAGTCTGAGCACAAAATCTGTGTGTTCAGGTTCCAGAGATGAAGAACCAAAGTGAATGGTGAGGTGGAAGCAGTTAGCTGTGGCCCCAGCAGGGCATGGAGCAGGATGGGGAGGAGAGGCTCCCACCCCAGCCTTCTCAGACAGGG
>VYZU01064170.1:0-21227 GCA_013401355.1 Ceyx cyanopectus | reverse complement strand
GATGAGAAAGTCAGGGCTGAGCAGGACTGGGATTGCCAGGAGGTAAATGTTGAGTTCACCAGGCAGTGGTTCTCATGGGAAAGGCTCCCTTACCCCGGAGAGTAGGAAATGTCTCAGAGGCCCAGGGCATTGAGAGTATGTGTCAATTGTTTCCTTCCAGGCACTTTGGGAAGGGAGCCTAGAAGTTTATCTCAGCCTCTGCAGCAGTCTAAACAGATGCCAAGCACTAGTAGGCAGAAAAAAAGGAAAAAGCCCTGCTGCTCGGCCTCCCTGAGCAGCCTGGGAGGCAGCAGAGGGTGGAGGGAGTAAAACCCAGCATTAAGCAAGTCTCTCTTGTGGAGCAGGGAAAAAGCAGCTAAGTAATGCAGATGTTTGCCTGCGTTACATACAACTTAGTTTCATGTTACCCAAATCTCCGCTGGGCACACGTGGTCAAAAGATTAAAGAGATTGTCCAGTTCTGTTGGCAGCATATTAAAGTATTAAAGACTCCAGGCTTACTATGATGTGTTTCTGTTGTCAAGCAGAGCTGGAGAGACTGGGAGGAGGATGTTGTTTGAACACAGATATTGGCATCTCCCCGTCCTTTTCCACCTGGCTTGTGGAGGACACCCCTTGGGAACTGCTGCCTCTGCCCTGCCAAGCTTTGAGGGCCACCCTGCGCTTCAAGGGGGTGAAGATTTCCCCTTCTCCACCCTGGGCACAGCCAGTGCCATCTGCCACAGGAAAGCTGCTGTGCCCAGCTGCCAGAGCAGCCTCCCCAGCATCCTCTGGCACGCGAGAGCCGGGCGGCACCCTCGGGGTCGAGCTGTGGGTGGCTCCAGCTCTGCTCCCAGAGGCACTGGGCACAGGGAGGGCCCTGCTGTTGCTCTCGTGGTTTTTGGACCTTGCTCCAGCCCGGATTTCTGTTTCTTTTTCCATCCTTCTCCCCGAGGTGGTGGGTTCTGAGTGCCTGGCACTGCACTGAACAGCTGCGCCCGGTGATGGGAGATGTGCCTGTCCTGATGAACTTGTGATAGCTCGGCCTAGATAACCCTGGCTAAAAAATAACTAGAACTTCACTCAGAGAGGTTCTGTTGGCTTCTGTCTCCTTATCACAGGCATTCAGGAGGTAACCTTGAGCTTGCTGTAGCACTCTGGCCCCCAGAAGGATGGTGGGATCCATCTCGGGACCATCCAGGGTTGCACCATCCTGTCTGAGAGGGAGCTGGGAATTTCCTCATAAGCTCCTTCTTTCCAGGACAATTCCCACCTCACAAATTACTGGGGAACCAAAATGTATCACGTCTGGGGCCAGTCTGGTGATGAATTGTTTTTTCAAGTGATGATCTTGGAGAATTTCTTCTTTTCTGCTTTTCATTTTGTTGGTGTGTGGGGATGGGAGACAGTGCAGAGAGCACGAGCCATTTCCACCAGGTTCTGGCCCCATCCCTGCACACAGCTCATGGTTCTGCTACTTGCAAAGCTCACTTTGTAGCTCAAGTGAGCTAGAAAAAAAATTCACATGCCAAAACCATGAAGGACTCTCCAGGCTTCACCCCTGGCCTCAGCAGCGTGTGGGATTTGAAAGGGCAGAATGTAGTTTGTCGTTGAAAAGTCAGTTTGTTGTGGAATTTGGGTGTTTGGTCCCGAAGTTGTTTGTTGTTCAGAGACTGGGTTGATCACAAGGAGGAATTGGAGGCGCCTGTTCAGCCCTGAAGTCACCCTGGGGGGCTGTAGACTTGGGCTTTGCTGTAAAAAGAGCTGTAAAATAGGAACCACCCCAAAAAACCCTGAAAACAAAATATTCCTATCAAGTTTGGCAAGTGTAGTTTAAGTGCTTTGGCTGGAAGTGAAAGGGGCAAGAAATACTTTATTTACACTGAGCATAGCATCTGCCACTAACTTTTATTACTTAATTTTTCTTTTGTAAGTGTCAGGTACTTAGGAGTTCAGAGTAACTGGTGTTAGCAGCCCCTCCTCAGCTGCTGTGCTCCAGCAACACCCCCCATGGTCCTTTGACCCTCGTTACACAAGGGACTCCCTAGTCCAGTGATGTCAGGTTGTGTTGCTCTAAGCTCTTCAATTAAGCTGGATCAGTTTGCACAAGGTAGGTGCTGAGTCCAGCCAACCTGTTGGGTGAAACAAGCAGAGAAATCAACGTGGAATGGTTTTCAGGAGCACTCTAGGTCAGCATTGCAGGGTCAGACTGGGCACTGGGGAAAAAGTGTTCCCTGAAAGAGTGGCCAGACACAGGCTGCCCAGGGAGGGGGGTTAAGTCTCCATCCCTGGGTGTGTTCATATGTGGGTTTGAGGGGCATGGTTTAGGGGTGAGCTTTGTGGAGCAGGGCTGATGGTTGCACTGGGTGATCCCAAGGATCTTTTCCAACCTGCATGATTCTGTGAGCCTGCTGGCCTTCTGTTGGGTCTTGTTTGCATTTCTAAACGAGTCACAAGGGTAATTATCAGTCTGCCCTGGCCTGCACTCTCAGAAATGATTGTACCAAAATGCTCATCCAGGTGGTGGCTGGAAGAGCTCCTAGCTCACATTTGGTGAGCAAAGAGATGCCCTGAGCAGGGTCCCCACAGTTAACGTGGCTGTGCTCTGTCCCCCCCCAGGTCACCACACCATTTACATCGGGGTCCACGTGCCCAAGAGCTACAGGAGGAGGCGGCGCCACAGAAGGAGACCCGGGCACAAAGAGAAGAAAGAGAAGGAGAAAATCTCTGAGAACTACTCCGACAAATCCGACGTAGAAAACGCCGACGAGACCAGCAGCAGCATCCTGAAACCCCTCAGTGAGTACCCCTTTTGGTTCTCACTTCTACAGTGCTCTGTTGTCTGCTGATCCATCACCCTCAAGGGAGAGAACTTCCTCCTGAGATCCAGTCTAAATCTGCTCTGCTCTCATTTAAACCCATTACCCCTTGGCCTTTCACTAGAGGCTGTGTGTTGGAGCTGTGTGTCCAGAGATAGCAAGGGCACACAGAGACCAAGCCTGGTACCTGGGTGGCTCTGTGGCACCTTCTACCCTGGCTCTAGGGATGTGCACCCTTCTCAGGAGTTGGGCACCCCGTGGTGCCAGCTAGAAACAGCCTCACAGGAGGAGCAGGTTGGTCGTTCTGCGCCCAAAGATTTAGCTCTCTGTCTGTAAGAATTTTGAGGTTTTATTTCTGAAGTTTACATTTCTGTTGTTTGTGGGTGTCCAGGTGGCCAGAACTGTAGAAATTCCCTTCTGGTTTCTGGGTGTGTTGCTATCCCAGGGGATAACAACGGGCTAATTGTGCCCATGGTTGGAAATCCCTTTGTTCAGGTTTAGATTTTGCTGCCTTTTTCACTTTGTTCACCTGCCTTTCTGTTTGGTGCCATTTGAGAAGGAGTGGATGGTAGTTTTTCCTCTTCCAGTCCATTCTTGTCTACTCTTTACCTCTCTGTAAAGACGTGAGGGTCTCCTCACCTCTCTGAGAATCCTCCACGGTCTTTTCCACCCCGACCTCTTTTGCACCACGTGCTTTCAGAGTGGGGTCAGCACCTGATATTCCAGGTGTCCCGGGCAGTGGCATTAACACCACGTCACTGGTGGCTTTTTCTCTATTGTTCACCATCTCACGTATCCAGATACTTTACCAGGTTCATGCGGGGACTTGCTGGTTTGCACTGGTGGCCAGATCTCTTTACCAGCTGGCACGGTTAATTTAGAATCCTGTAAAGGATAGGAGTAGTTCAGGTGACGGTCTTGAGTTTCCAAACATTGAATTACACGTTACCTCATATCCCCGGGTTCTTTTTTTCCCTCTTCTGAAACTCTTTTCTTTACAGCTGACCTGAATTTTTTGTTTCCTGCTCTTTTTTTTTGCTTGCCAACAGGCCTTTCTTCTCTAGCTCTGCCTATGTAGTAATGCCAGGTGTCCTTCAGAATTTTCTCCTGTTCTGCCTTTGGCCTTCGCCAGCCTTTGTAAAAGGCTCTTTATTTCCATTTTGTGTTCTGTCTCAGGCAGTTGTTGGATATTCAGTCTGTTCCAGCTTTAGGTGTCTCTCTCTGGACCTTGGAAGGTCTGAATGGCTGATGTGTGCCCTGCGTCCCGTTGCTGTGTTCCCTCTGTCACAGCAACATGGCCAAGAGGTCTGTTCTCTTCAGACACTATCAGCTTAGTCTGAGCTTCATCACTGGCAGCCATGGCAAGAAATCTCAGCTTTTCAACCTTCATAGTGAACAAATGAGGGGGCTGTGGCTGAAATTTGCTTTCAGACGGACATTAGAAACACAAAACTGGGGAATTTTGAGCAGCAGTTTTACCAGAGTCAGGGGGGAAAGCTGAACTGCAGCCTTGGAGACAGCTGTCTGAGCAGAGTACGTGGCTTCAGCAGCTGAACTGTCAGCTTAGCATCTGCTGCGTGGTCATTTTCCAGGGATGGATGCTGGGAGAGAGGCCGGACCGAGGCCATCTTGGTGGCTTCAGGCCCCCCAGGCCCCAGGGCCTTGCCGGTGGGATACGCAGGAGAAGAAAACCCAAGAAGCACTGGGCAGCAAGGACTGGGGAAATCCTGAGCCTGCTGTGTCCTCGCAGGCAGATTCCTCCTGAAGGGACCCAGGAATAGAAGGGTGAGGGTGGTGCAGTTCCCAGGCCCGCGGCCTTCACGTCCTTTGCGTGACGCCCCCGAAGGAGCCTGAGGCCTAAACCCACATCTCCTACCCCGGGTTGATTTGTCAGCTTCTGGGGTGAAAACTGCACAGTCAGATTTTCACCAGACCCGGGGTTGACTCACTGGGTCAAGCTGCTTGTCCCACAACACGGGTACCTGATGAAACACGTCTGTGGGTGCAGGTGAGGGGATAAACAGGCCCAGAAATGCCAACCAAACGTTTTGTTCCAGTCCAAAACCAGTCTAGCTGCACTTCTGTGTTTGGGAACAAGGGCAGTCTGGAAATGCCAATGCTGTGGGTTGTTTTCCAGTCTGTGTCCAGTTTGGGCACACAGGGCAGACGCTGGGAATTTATAAACAACCTTCAGCTCTCCCATGTGGAGAGAGTTGGGGAAACTTGAGCGTGTACAGATATGTTTTATCCCAAGTGCATTATGGCTTGGGAAAGGTGCCTCCTTCCCAAACCCAGCCAGGGACACGCTCTGTTCCCTCTGCAGAGCCCTTTCAGGGTATTCCAGGCCTGCAGGGGTTGTCTCCCAGGGAGAAAACTGGGGTTCACACCCTCATTCTCAGGCAGGGCTGCTGACACGGGTGCTGGCAGTTGGTTACAAAACCCCAGTCCAGGCACAGCACCTTATTTCTGAAAGCACCAACTTGTGCTCACCTGGCCCTGGTTTCCAGTTGTGACCAGTAAGAAGGGAACGCTGAAAGTGGGGGTTTCAGAGGCAAAGTTTGCTGATCTTTGTAGTGCTAATGGCTGGAGTATTGAGATCACAGCCTGTCCCGTGCTGTGCTGCTACTTTGGGCACATTCAATTGGCTTGTGCTTAACTGTGGTTAATTATTGTTATTGAATTATGGTCATTGCTGTCTTCTCCCAAAGAACAAGATGAGAGGAACCGGCCTCGAGTTGCACCAGGGGAGGTTCAGGTTGGAGCTGAGGAACAATTTCTTCCCCTGCAGGGCTGTCCCAGGCTGCTCAGAGCAGGGATGGAGTCCCTGTGACCCCTGGAAGGGTTTCCAAGCCCCCCTGTGGAGCCGTGGTGCTGAGGGCCATGGTGCAGTGGTGCCCTGGCAGTGCTGGGGGAGCAGTTGAACTTGATGGGCTTCAAGCTCCCTTCCAACCAAACCAATTCTGTGATTCTGTGGTTAGTGCACTTAGTGGGGTGAAGGAAAGCTGGGCAGGGAAGAAAGCTGATGGTGGAAAGCCCCAGGGGGCTCATCAACTGGCACAGGCAGAGGTGTCAAGCCTGGTTCTGCCTCCTCGGGGCAGCCAACGGCTTACCTCAGTGTGAAGGGAATGGTAGTTTGCTGCTACTTGCAAGGGATGAGACAAGGGAGGAACAAGGAAAGCAAATCTTAAGTTTCTTCTTCGGGACAGGCTGTGATCTCAATCTGTTTCCCTCTTCCTCATTCCTTGCTACAGAGATTTTCTCATGAGGAAATCCACCTCTGCTTGATCTGGGAAGGGGTTTCTTCTCATCGTCTGGTTGCCCTCCAAGTCAGTTTGGCTCTCTTGGCTGGCTTAGCCCCAGTGGAATCGTGTCTCTTGGTGTAGGCTCTGTTGTAGCAGGAGTGCTTGGGCCCAAAATACCCATCCTTTTCCAAACATCTTGGGGAATTTCATATATGATCTATATTACAGGCTACAAAGCAATGACTTGCAATGCTACACCTCAGTTCAAGCCTTACACAAAATAATCCTAGAAATGATGCTTGGGAAGCCAAGATTGACCACTCTCTCTACTTCAGAGTGATTTTAAAGCAAGATTTTGACATCCTCAATCCTTGTTTTCAGGAGGCTACTAACAATCTTCAATGCTGGTAGGTGGAAAGGGGGGTAGAGAGGGAATTTGCTGTGATGGGACAGGGAGCTGCCTGCTGTTGCAAACCATCTTCACCCCAAGTGCAGCACTTCACATGCATTCTTACATGTCAGCACCCTGCCTTTCAAGACCATGAGGCAGCCTGTGGAGTTCCCCTTGCTGAGGGGCTGTAAGATTCAGTTTTTCCTCTACTGATCTGCTTGGCCAAGTGGAAAGGGTTTATCCCACAGGTTGTGGGCTGCAGAGCTGCAGTGCTGTATGATTTACTGACTAGTTTTATTAAAACCACTTACGGGCCTGAAAAACACATGGTTGCCAAAGGAAAAGGTTCATCTGCCAAAGGAAAGGGTTTGTCTGAAGTCAGCATAATGCTCCAGAAAAAAAGGAGTGGGAGGAAAAGAAGTTTGGTGGTTATAGGTGACTGGAAATGGGGATTCAGCAGGGTGCTGGGACCCAGAAGTAGTGAGTGAGGAGGAGGAGGAGCCCCTGAAACTATGAACTGCCTTTGTCGTGGCATCTTCTTAGTGCTTGCACTGCAGAGAGAGTAAAACCCCGTGTTGGGCGAGGGGTAGGATGCTGATAAATGTTCCTGCAGGCTCTGAACTTTGGGAAAGCTGAAGGGAGGGAGAAGTGGTTGTGAGTTGAGGCCACCTCTGTGTTTACACCATTGGTGGCAGCTCTCCTGTGTATGTGGGGTAAGCTGGAGCTTTGCTGAGCAGCTGAAGGGTGGATCCACGATGCTGTTTGCAGGACAGAGAGGGGGAAAAGAGCTGGAAAATCTGGATCTGGCAGTTGCAGTGGTTTCCAGAGGAGCCATGTAGCAGGAGGGAGGGAAGGGATGGCGTGTCACCCCATCAGGGGTTTGTACAGGTTTGCCCAGAGAGTTTCCTCGTCCACCCACCAGTGGTTCTTGAAGGGATTTAGTTAAAAAAAACCCCAACTCTCTCTTGATCCCTCAGTTGTGGCTTTGGAGGAGCCTTTGGCTGAGAGAGGAAACGTTTGCAGCAGAATCCTGTCTGAAGGTGCTGTCTGAGGCTTGCGGGGGGGCTTCAGTTCTGGAATTGAGTTGGGAATTCCATATTCAGTTAGGGAGTTGCTCCAGCTTGTCTTCAAGGTTGAGGCAGCTCTTTAAATCTCTTCAAAAATGTGGTCGTGGTCTCTCTGGCCATTCCCAAACAGTCTCTTCCTACCTCTGGCTGTGATTTGCCATGAAGCAAATTTGTGGTGGTGCTCCCCAGCTCAGGGAAAGATGGAGATTCCCAGTTGATTCCCAGTCAGGAGCAGAAGCTGCCGGTCCGACGGTGGAACAGTCCATCCATAATGAGATCGAATTAATTCAACAAGGTTATTTAAACATCAGTTTAGGAAGGCTCAGGCTTGGTGTCCACCCTGCAAGTTCATTAAGCTGCTAGCTATAAATAGCAGGAGACGGCCACGGGATTGAAATAAATGGGCCTACTTAGCAGAGCAGATGCAGCACAGCCAGGGGTGTGCCAAGAGCCCTCTTTCTATTAGCGTGGTTGGATTTTTTTCTGCAATCCAATTTCTTTCCTGGCTCTTCAGGATCTGGGGTGGGAGTTTCCAAAAAGCTTTTAGCTTCAGCCTCACCACAGTCAGAGCAGCAACAGAGCCTCTGCTAAATACCAAGCAGGGTAATGAGGAGAAAATTCTCTGCTCTGAGGGTGGCAGAGCCTGGCCCAGGCTGTCCAGAGAGGCTTTGGAGTCTCCTCTGGAGAGATTCCAAGTCCATCTGGGCACTCTGACCCTGCTGGATCACCAGGTGATCTCCAGAGGTTCCTTCCAGACCCTACCATGCTGGGATTCTCTGGTGGCCAAACAGCTTCATTCTTGCACATGATTATTTTACGCAGGGAGGATGGTCAGAGAGATAAATAGGGCAGATGGTCAAGGAGATGCTCCCAGAGACAGGAATCTGGGGTGTTTTGACCTTCATGAAGTGCACAGCTCGGCCTGGGGGCTTGGTCTGAGGTGGTGGGGTCAGCTGAAGGCTCAGACACTGTGGGTTACTCAGGTCACTGCTTCAGGTGCAGACCTGCCCTCTGAGGGCCTGGAGAGGTGCTCAGGGTGCAGGTGAGGAGGTCACCAGTGCTCACCAGTGCCCTATCCTGCACAGGATGGGTCTCCTGACACAAGGAGAGGCCACTCAGTGCCTGGGCTGGAGGTCTGAGTACCCGGGGTAAACCCAACTGCATCCCAGCCCTGAGGATTTGGTCAGGGACCCCCTTCTGGGGAGGCAGGACCCCTTTCATCCCTGCCAGGCTGCCTCGTTTTGCAGGCTCAGGAAGGTCTTTTTGCCTCGAGGAAGGTCTCTCACTGCAGGGGAGGCAGCCCTGGAGTCAGGTTAGGTGCCAGGATGGGTATTTTGGGGTTTATGGTTCAGGGAAAAGGCTGTGACCTCAGGGGATCCAGAGGAAAGATGAGAGGAGGAGGTGTCAGGAGACACCAGTTGACTGGCAGTTGGGAGGACTTGTCTAGGGGTGGGAGATGGTCTGGCTGGCATTTCTCTCCTTCCTGAGGACAGCTAATGGAAAAAACTGCTTTCTTTTGACCAAAACAGTGGGATTTTTTTCTTTTTTTAACTTGACCTGTGCATTCTTAGGAGGCTTTTCCTTAAGGGAAGCTCCAGACTGTGGAGTTTCACCTTCTCTCTCCCTCTGCTGTGACATCTGAAGCTCTCCCCACCAGGCTTCCCTTGGTACCAGGGTCCATGCACCACATTCTTTCCCTGGTGGAACTCATTTCCAACATCTTTTCCCAATATCAGTGACTTTTTTTTTTCTTTCCAGCTATTTCTTGAAGCTTTTTTTCCATCCCAAAGTGCCCTTGGGAAAAAACCACCTCAGCTTTACCTTTCACTTGTGGTTCCTCAAAAGCAATTGGCAGCGTAGACTTAAAATCCTCAAAGTTTTACTTATTTTTTACTTTTACTTTCTCACTTGTGTGTTGAGTTTCAGAGAGTGGTCACATCAGCCTGTGTTTTTAGTCACCCTCCTGCCATACTTCAAGAACTGAAACAAATATTTTCATGGTTAAGTGAAAGTTCAGGTTCTTCTGTAGCTTCATCTCCCTCTGGAGAGGGGAGTTCAGTGGATCAACCCTGTCTGGTTAGTCTTGAATTCATCATTGCAGAGTTTGGGAGAAAACCATAAGATTTGGGCATCATAGTCATGAAATGCAGTGGTGAATGAGTGTGAGGATACTTGTGTTTTGTGAGTGGTACAGAGCAGGGTCATTTCCCAGTCACTTCTACCTTGGTGAACTGGGTGTTTGCTGGTGGCTTTCCAAGGAAGCCACTCTCCATTGGGAATGTTCTGTGCTGCTTTTCTTTTTACCAGGCATTTCTGATGAGAAATCTCTCTTGGTGACACAATTAGTGGTGCTAGATACAGAATAGGGGAAAAAAATAATTCAGTTTAAACTGCCACTGGGTGCATAACTGTCTGCTCACTGTTTAAAGCAGTTCTTCCACTTCTCCTTGGAACTTCATTCTTTAAGTAGTGGAAAAAGTGTTTTCTGGGGTATTTGTTGCTGCTTTTTTCAGACAGGCAAAGGAAAAAAAAATAAAAGAGGACAGTTCCTTCCACTCTCCAGGGAAGACTTCCTTTAGCTGGAAGCTCTCTGTGCTAATCTCCTGTCTTGAACTGATAGTATGTGCTGCTGGAATTACCTAAGCCACCTTAATTCTTTGCCTAATTCTGTTCCCTGCATTCACGTGAAACTGCTAAAGGACAGAAAAGTCTGAGGAATTTACCATGTGGGGGGGAAAAAAAACCCAACCCAACAACCCAAAAACATCTCATTTAGATTTTAAGTCAGAGATATTTCTACTCTAGCTGAGGAGGGCTGGACTGTGCAGGTGATGGTTGGGTCTCTAAAGCCACCCTTTTGGGATTAAAATCCCTTGGACAGTGTGGGAACAAATCATCTGGTGGAAACAGAACCAACATCTGGGAGTTGTGGAGTCTCCATCTCTGGAGACATTCTAGACCCTCCTGGATCTGTTCCTGGGTGACTTGGTCTAGGTGCCCCTGCTCTGGCAGGAGGGTTGGACTAGATGATCTTCTAGCTCCCTTCCAACCCCTAATATCTATGATTCTATGATCTGCATTCTGTGAATGAACATAAATATCTGTGAATTCCCTGCTCCAAAAGCCCTGCTTGGTGTTTCCCCGTTGGCTCCCCTGAATCCCACTTGAGCTGTTCCAGCTGTGACCATTTAAAATGTTCATCCTTAGTCACTCTCAAAGCTGCTCTCTTTTATTATTACTTATTATCAGTTTTCTTTCCAGGCTCTGAAATCTTCTCATCCATCCAGCAGAGCTGTTGCAGTTTTCCCTCTCTCTCCTTGAACCAGGAGGGAGGATCCGAAGCTCGGGTAGCATCCGAGGGCAGGGGGTGGGTGAAAAGAGGGGCTCCCCAGGTGCTTCCAGTGGAGCTGAGGCAAGACAGGGTGGGAAAGGCCTGAGCCCTGGTGCATTAATCATGGCGAATGATTTCCTTTCTTCTTTGTCAGGAAAAATGGTATATTCATGAAAATCAATCCCTAGGATACCTGAAACCAAAGGTTTGAGAGCTGTGGGCTGCTCTGCTCTGCTTTGGATCCAGCGCAGGGCAGAGTCTTCAGATTGATTTGCTGATTTCTTACCCACTGAGTGAACTCTGAAATGATGGTGGTAATAACAATAATACTTAAAAAAAAAATGTTAATATATCAGAAGAGTGTAGGGAAGAGCTTGGTCACCTGAAAGCTGCAGAGGAAAGGAGCTGTTGCCCAAAACGTGGTTCTTTATAGATCTGTTTGTACACCAGGCTGATGTCTATACAGGCAGCTCCCTTTGGGTGCTTTTTGCCTCTTGGCATAGACCTCAAGCAGTTAAAGGGAAAGAAAAGGAGGAATAAATCAGCAGAGCCTTTCCTTGAAAAGAAAAGTGGATGAATGGACGGGTCTTGACCATCAGGCTTGTGCTCAAGCCTGGCTTCTAACAGCAGACCTTGACAGTTAAATATAGCAGTGGGAAGGGGAGGGGTGTTTGGTTTAGCTGCGAGCCCTGGCTGTGTCACACCCTGTGGAGTGCAGGGCTGGGCATGAAAGGAGAGGTATTTTGAGCATCCCAGACTGTGGAGACCTCCAGCAGTTACCCTCTTGCTGCGCTCGCTCTCCGAGAGCAGTTTCATAACGACGTGACTTATTAGGCTTGGATTTCAGGCTCTGATTAATCACTTGGCTCCTCTGTTTGGAAGCTGCAGGAGAGGGGATTTTTTTTTTTCTTTTTTTTTTTTTTTGCTGTCCACACTTCATAGTTGTGCTTTTAAGGGAACCTGGGAGGGGCAGCAGATGGCTGTGGCCGCTCGCTCGGCGCTTTCACCTGCGAGCTTCCCGCTGGCGAGCGGAGCCACGCTGGGAAGGGCAGGAGGAGGCAGAAAGCAGAGGTGCCAACACCTGTCTGCACCCAAATGGGAAGGGCAGGGCTGCACCATCAGCCATCAGGTCCTCCTTAGTGACACTGCACCTTAGCAGGGCGTGCAGGGTGCCAGCTGTGCCCCGCTGCGAGGGTGGGAACAGGTGCCCTGTCGTGGTGTCACACTCTCCATGGGTGTGCTCTGGGGGTGATGGGCAAAGAATCCACTTGGAAGGTGGAAAATGACAGCCACACAAGGTTTTGGGAGCTGTTTGAGGGGGGAGTTAGGTGGACAAGGTAGATCTGCTCCCAGTGAGGGGTTGTTCTTGCAAAACCCCGTGGCTTCAAGCCCGTGAAGGCAGCAGGAACTTGGAGTTTTGTGGATGCAGGAGGATTTCCATGTGTGACCTCAAAGCTTTCTGGGGCATCTTGCAGCTCTGTGAGGCAGCAGAGGAAGGCTGTGGCTGACTCTCTGAAGGCCTTGCTTGCAGGCAGGGTGCTGACTCCACTGCTCAGCTGGGCTCTGACTCTTCCCTGCGCTCTGGGTATTCCTAGAGAACATGTCTGACCCCGTTTTTGTTGGACTCACACTTATTTGGGTTTCCCTTTATCTGTCTGGGGCTTCTTCTGTCTGCTTTGTATATCACCGTGTTCCTGCCCCAGCCTGTCTCTATGTAAATGGCCTAGGATGGGAAACTTCAGAAGGCTGAGTCCGTAGGAAAGAAAAAGCAACTGCAGTCAAGTGACTTCATTCCAGCCTGCATTTCCATCGTGGGAATGAGAGCTGGCTCTGCAGAACCCAAACTCTCACCACCAAGGAGTGTAAACTTATTTAATGGCAACTATTGTTCCTTTGGCAAAGCCTGGCTAAAGCTCTCGGCGGGGATTAGTCTAGGCTTGGCATTAAAGCTGGGCTGAAACATACTCTGCATTCCGAGTGGCAGCAGGGCATTGCCATCCAGAGCAGTTGCTTCGTGCCCACCTCAGGGAAAAGGGGGGTTGATTTGGGGATGGGCTCGCTCAGGTCAGTGGCTGCTGCAGCTTCCAGAGTCACAGCTGCTGATGGGAGGCAAGAGGCACGGGTGGGTGAGCACAGAATGTGCCCATTTTCAGCTCTTTGGGGGTTTCGAGGGTTAAGTTCCATCAGAGGTGTAGTTGAAGCATCAAGCTCACACCCTGAACTCAGAGTTGCCACCTTGCAGTGGGGCTGCCCCATTTCAGAGGGATGTGTTCCTGGGTGACTTGGTCTAGGTGATCCTGCTCTGGCAGGGGGGGTGGACTAGATGATCTTCTAGCTCCCTTCCAACCCCTAATATCTGTGATTCTGTGTGACCACTGATTTTCCCTTGGCCTGGCCAGACCCTGCCAAGGTTTTGCAGCTCCCATGTGGGATGGGGTTGTGAGGAGGAGGCAGCAGGGGAACCAACTGCTCAGCATCCTGGATCTCCGTGGTGCCAGAGCCTTTCAACCCATCACAACCTGGTGTTCATCCCGGCGCTCTCAGTGTGACGTGTGGTGAAAAAGGGAAGTTTTTTACCACATCTACTTAAAACATATCTCTGTGTGTGAAACAGATTCATTTCAATGAATTATTTGCCTTCAAAATGATATTTCTCTCTCCCATGGGCTCCTTTAGCTTTGGCAATAGACGAGAAGCTTCCAGCTGCTGACGGAACCAGTGCGAGTGGCTTTTGGGTGCTGGACCAAGCACCAACTTCTCCTGGGATTTGGCCGTGCTTCTCTTTAGTGATCTAGGGACCTTTGGTGGCACGGGGGCAGGCTGGTGGCACAGGGGCAGGCTGGTGGCACAGGGGCAGGGTGGTGGCACGTCCTCCGTCGGAGCCGCGCCGGCCGCGATTCAGGGCAGCGCCGGGGAGGTTCTATTTGGAAGCCGGGGAGTATATTTAGCCCGGCTGCTTGCAGGAAGGTTTAAATCCATATTTAAAGCTGAGCATCTGCTGGGAGAGCTGCACGGATCAGGGCTATAAATACCCAGCTGAACTGGAGCTGCTCTGTCTCCGTGGGGGAACCTGGGAGCGATTTCAGGGAGCGCTCTCGGCCGCGCCGGGATGATGCAAGCAGCACGGCTTTGCCAGACCTGTTGCTGCTCTCCAGTCTCCCCGGCCTTTCCCCTTGGCCTTCAGCTGGGTTTCTGGTGGCCACTGGGTTTGAGAACCCGGGCTGAGGGCCGGAGTTCTCCTGGCAATCCCCCCCTGGCCTCGCCACCCCGGCTGACCCCGCGGTTGTGCGGGGTTTCCAGGCCGCGCTCGGAGCTTTCCCCCCTCGCCCCAGTGTGCTGGCCACTGATCCTGGAGGGATGAGCAGGGCTGGCTCTGCCCTGGAAAGCTGCCAGGGTGCTCTCTGGAGCTCACCCTCGCAGCGTAAAAGGGATTTCTTCTCCCAGCATCACCCACCAGGAGCCTTCTCCCTATTAGTTTGCCTCGTCTTAACACCAGCTGAGCTGTCACAAAATGGACCGTCGGGTGATTTCCAAGCTTCTCCCACAGTTCCTTTGCATCTAGTTGGTATTTCCACTCTCAAAACAGGCTCTTTTTTTTTTTTTCACCGTGTCAAAAAAACCCTGTTTTCAAACTTTGGTCCAAAACTTCTGCCCGCCAAATACAAAGCTCTTAAAGAGTGAAAGATTCTTCTTAAGTCTTGGAGGATTAGCCCTTAGGAAGCTGATAAAACCAGCAAGGTTTGCTGTGAGGAAGAATGTTCCCCAGATTTTGCTCAACATGGTTCTGGAGGCACTTAGAGAAAAAAAAAACAGCTTTTAGCCCATGGTGCCCTCCACTGATTCCACCCCGAGCAGCTGAGTTGTGGGGAGGGCTCGGGGGCATCTCTGGCTTTCCAGACACCCCAAGTTTCACAACTCTTGGAGCTGGAGGCTCATAAATGACACTTGGCAGGGCTTGGGAAGCTCTGGATGTGTTCCTTTTGCTGTCCTCTGAGTGCAGATGGAAAACCTGGGAGTCCTTCTGTGAGGATAGGGGTTGTTGGGAGGAAAAAATAACCCTGTGGCCCCAGATTTTAGGTTTTCCTAGAAAACACCAGGAGCTGACCTGCCTTTAGGTGACTTTATGCTGTCCACAGGGATCATTCTGAATGCCTCAGAGGGTAGATGCTCCCCTGGAGCAGCTGAATGTCACTTCAAACAGTTTGACTTCTTTACATCTGTGCTCCTCTTGGATTTGTGACTCTCTTCAATGCCATCCAGTGACTAATCCCATAGTTTTCCCATTTGTTAACGTGACCCTGTGCTCACTTACAGCTGGAAAAACAGCAGGGAGTTTGCTTTGTCACTCTGCTGCAGGTCTCTTGCACTCACAGAGGCTGAAAGGCTGTGGTCAGAGTTCTGATTTTGGCCCAGGAAGGAGCAGGGCAGAGGAACAGAAGGTGCAAGGCTCTGGAGGGGGAAGGAGCCATCAAAAGCTGAAGTGATATTAACGTGGAACGGGTTACAGACAGAGGAGGGGGGTTGTGTGTTCATCTAACAAGTCTCTCATCTTGAGAAGTGATGAGAAATTCAATAGGTTCTTATGCTGGTCCTGGGTGTTATTTTGGAAAGGAATATTTTGATTTGCTCTGAGGTTTCACCTGGAATTGAGGTCTCTCCTGGGTTAGTCTGTGGGAGGAACAGAGGAGGCAGCAGTTCCACAGGGGTGCCCAGAGCCCTGCCCGTTGGCCAGGGAGGTTTAGCTCTTTGTTTGACAAGTGGTATCTTGGAGACAAGATCCTGGCTATTGCTGAACTTGGGAAGCATCCCGGGAGGGAGGCAGCAGGAGGGTTTGTTTGTCTGCTTATCTAGCAGGGTTATCAGCCTGCTTCAGGTTCTGCCCCTTCTCAAAGGGAAAACAACCCACATGGAAGCCCAGGTTGCATCTATGCCCTGAAAAGCAAGAAAATGGGAATGGCAGCTCCTCTTTCCTAACTTCTCTGAAGACCAGGCCACCTTCAGGGTGACCTTGGTGCTCTGGTTCCCTTGTCACCCAGCATCAGAGCAGTCCCAGCTTTTCCAAGAGCTGTGTGTGGATTGGAGCTTTATTTTTTCTCCCTTTTTTTCCTTGTGGTGACATCTCTGCAATCCCTTCTGGTGAGGGAAAGGACTCACTGCAGGAAAAAAAAAAGGGCTTGGTGGGCTGAAGGTGAGTTTGGTTCTCCAGTTTATTCCCAACAGCTTCACATGTTGGGCCATCAAAGTCTGTAGCTCTAGCTGAGTTCATTCTGAGCAGCTTCAGCCAACTGGGATGAGGTGGGACTGTACTGGGGGGGATGTGGTGGCCTCCCTGAGGACCTAGGGCTGAGGTGGAGAGCTCGGGGGAGCTGGTCCCAGTTGAACTGGGGTTGAACACCTAGAAGGGGAACTTCAATCAAAACCCACGTAGCCAAAGCAGGAAAAAAAAAAAGTTTTTCTACTCTGGAAAACCCACATCTTCAGAAACATAAGGTCAGTGCCTAAGTTGTTGTGGAAACCTCCTCCTCAGATGAAATCTGGTGTGATTTTTCTCTGACACAATGGGGGTCTGGTGCCCTTCGTGGAGGAGGAACAGGCAGATGGTTACGTAGCCAGAAGAGCAAAATGTTTTGCAAGAAACATTTTGCTTCCTATCAAAGTCGGGTGTTTTATTTCAGTTATGCAAAGCATGTGCTTAAAATGGGAATCTCTGGTTGAGGGTGGATTTTCAGAGGCTGCAGGCTTGGAAAAGACACCCTTGAGGTTTATTGCTCACAATTTCCTGTCTCTCTGGGGGATGAAAAACAAACGTGGCTTGAAGAAAAGCTTTTTTTTTTTTAATATCTGGGCCAGATCCTTCTGGATCTGTGAACCTGCAGTGAATTGAAGCACCCCCATCCTTGATGTGGTGATCTGAGTTCATCTCCTGATGAAGCTGAAGGACCTGGGTTGAGGGAGCAGGTACCCAAAAGAGCTGTTTGCATCTCACAGAATCACTCAGGTTGGAAAAGACCCTTTGGATCATCAGTCCAACCATTAAACTTACTCTACAAAGTTCACCCCTGTCCCTCAAAACCACATCTGTGGCTTTGTGAGTGGCACAGAGTTGAGGAGACACCCAGAAACCAGCTTGTGATAGGGATTGGCTCACAGTGGGACTTGATGGTCTCAAAGGTCTTTTCCAAAAGGGTTCTGCAGCACTCAGTGCTCCTGTTGCAGCCCCTGGGTGGTGGAAGAGGTGCTGCTGCAGTCCAGGTACAGCACTGAGCAGCAGATTGTTGGCAGCTTTACTTGATTATCTCTATTTCTTTTATTTTTTTCCAAGTCTGCTGCCACGTGAAATCCATTTGCTAAGAACTCAGGGGGAGAAAACAGGTTGATGAGCACTTGTGCTGCCCTCAATTCAACTCCACACAGGCTGCAGCATCAGGCAAGGTTTCCAAATTCTCTGAGCAGAGGGCAACAGAGCCCTTGGCAGGGCTGATTTTCAGGTGAATATCCTCTGCTTCTTTCTCAGTCACTGCCATAGCAAGGGGTTACCTGTTGGTTTGCAGGTTTTTTCCTCTCTGGGGAATAAATGAAGCCCTCAGGGTTCATTTTTCTTCTTTGGGGTGACAGAACAAGGTGTTGAGGGGGGTGTTGGTGACACACGTTGCTCCTGGCTGCATCCCTGGTGAGATTTGCCCAGTGTTTTGCTGGTTGGGGTGATGAGGACATTCCTGTCCCTGTCTGCAGAGGCTCAGCTGGACATGGAGCTTGCAGCAAATACTTTGAACTGGGGGGAGCTGGGGAATTTAATTTCCCTGAAAATCAGCCGTGTGTTTCTTCACATCATTTCCCAGTCTCTTTTTAAAAGCTCCACAGGCTTTAAGCCAAGCTTTTATTTGGTTTTTTTTGAAGGTCCCTTCTCTGGGTGCTTGCATCCAAATAAAAGTTGAAGTTGTGCAGTCTGAGCTGGCTGAGCTGGGTCCACGTGGGTCTTGGCAACGTGTATCCCACATTCTCAGTGAATTCCTTTTCTCTCTGCAGCTCTCCTTCCCCTGCTACCTGGGATAATGATTCTTTTTCCCCAGAGCCAGGAAAATGTGCACCTCTCCCTGGGGAATTCTGAGTGAGTAGCCAGAGTAATGTGTGAGACAGTGGAGCAGGGAGCCTCCTTCTCCTTGGCAAGTGAAACTAGACAATCAGAACTCTTGGTGTCGTCAAGCGATTGGAACCAGTGAGCAGGAAAGTTTAATTTAATAATGGATTTTAATCTGGCTGTCTCTAATTGCTACCATGTCCTGAAGGGAGGCCGCTTCTCAGGGATTGATTTGCCATTAAGTGTTCGCTGCTGAATCCATCGTCGCCTTCTGGTGGCCAAGCCACACTTAGAAGTGCTTCATTTAGCAGTGTGCCCTGCAGGGATTGATCTGGGGGGGGGCACTGGGAAGCAGTCAGAGGTGTTTCTCAGTGGCCAGGGTGGTCACTGGGGGTGCAGCAGCGAGGCTGAGCTGTCGGGGCTGGGCAGTGACTCAGCAGCCCCTGCTCCCTCAGCTCTGCTCCACAAGCTGCCTGGGGCTCTCCCAGGAGCTGCTACCCTCTGCTTGCCTGCTGCAGAAGGGCAGGACTAGCTCTTCGTGTCATCCTTGGCAGGTCCCACTCGGCTGGAGAGCAGAACTCGGCGAAGAGCAGACAGGAGGGAGGACGCTTTTGTTTGTGCTGCTGCCGCCACTTGAAGGTTGGGGTGTTTGGGTTGGTTTTTTGCTTACCCCCCCTCGTTTGAAATCCCTTTAGGAAATGGAGGGAAGTATTATCTGAGCTAATGAGCTCATGGAGTTCCCCCTTCTCTTTAGATCTCCTCCTCCTACCCCTTCTTCTCAGCTCAACAGAGGACAGCAAGCTCCTCTCCTAGATTGTCACCTCCCATTTAATTTCTTTAAGGAGCTGAGTCATTTTATTGCAGTAAAGTGACAACTGTGCTCTTTTCTGCACCAGGGGAAGGTGCCTCTGTCACAAACCAGCCTGGAGCATTTGCATAGTCTGGGCTGAGACGATTAGTTAGTGATTCTCACTTGGATTAGGCAGCGTGGCTTGGCCCAGCCTTAGGAGGCAAGCACGTACTTTCTGCTCTTTATTTAGCACTGCCTCACTGGTTTTCCTGGTGCCAGTAGATCAGGGAGCAGTTCCAATCCTCTTGTAATTCCCTACCTTGAAAATCAATTAATTGAGTGGAGTTCTCCCATGAGGATCCACTGGGGAGCAGTTCTTTTTGCCTGGGGGAATATGGAAAGGGGTAGAGGGATCCGTGTGGATCTCGCAGAAGGATCTCCTCTGAGAAGAGGAGAATCTCAGGAGATCCTGTGTGGAGGTGTTGTCGTTCTCCAGAGGTTCCCTGCAGGTCCTTGGAAGGTTGGAAGTCCAGCGAGCTGTGAAAAACACTTCTGTTTTCCAGACCTGGCCCTAAAATCTCTGGTTCTGCTTAAAAATATAATTTAACTTCCAGAAAAAGGACAGAAATAGATCAGTAATGAGCTATTCCTTACCAAAATCCTCTAGACATTGACAAACAAGCAAAATAAATTAAAAAAGGGGAAAAAAAAGTATATTTTCAATCTCATCAATGGTGATTTTAAAGCCCCTACTAGTAGTGACTTGGCCAAAATTCCTGTTTTATGTTCACCAAGTGCTTCCATCTGCACAGAGTGACTCTGAGGGCCATAGGAGGAGGTTTGGAGCTGCCCTGCCCACACCTTTAGGGGTTAAGGATGATAAATCTGAATAAAAGCAGCTGGTCTGAAGCTCTTCAGGGCTTGGGGCAGTTGCAGCAATGACTGCAGAGAGGGCAGAAGTAGCTCCCAGGGGTTGAATTGCAGGTAGGTGCATCTCTCCCCCCAGCTGCACTTATTTCTTTGCCACCTACATCATACCCTGGTAGGTCTGGGCAATCCCCCACGTGGCTGGCGTGCAGTGAGCTGGGAATTGCTAGTGGGAACTGCAGGGGAAGCCCTGTCCTTGGCCTCCAGGTGGGTACCAGGCAGCTGGATGCTGTCTTTTTGTGCCATCCCACCTCACATCAGATTATTTTAGGTCCACGTGGGCAAAGCAGGGCTTGGACTCCCTGCCACCAGCTCCTCCTTGGTTTGTTTTTGCAGCTCCTCGGGCACTTTGGGCACATCTGGGTTGGTTTTTTTTTCTGCCAGTGTAATCTGGTGTTAATCCCCCCCAAGTCCAAACCTGTGACTCCTCGGGAGGACCCCGAGCTTTTTGTTGGGTTGGATTCACAGCCTTATTAGGGGGAAATTAATGGCCTTGAGTGACAGCACGATGAGGGGAGACGAGAAGAAAATGAGTAATTAACATATATTGGGTATTACCAATCGCTTTTATGATTATCTGGATTTCAAGGTATTAGCTGGAAAAATAACTCCTAATCCCTTATTAAAGATAAAAGGCAAGTCATTAAAAGTAGAAGGTTGTTTTCAGTCCCCAGAAGCACTGGAAATATGTCTTGGCTCCGGCGGGCAGCTAACCTTGAAAGCCTGTAATTCCCAGTTGCTCAGCTTAGCTGCTCTCCTCGCCGGGGGAATTTCTGCACTTTCCCATGTGCTGGGAGGTGGAAGGAGGGGGGTGGGCAGGAGACAAAGCCACCCTTGTGGTACCCACTGCGTGCTTGGCAGAGGGACAAAGGCCCCTGAGCATCGCTCTGAAGCCAGCCGGGCTGTGAACTTTCCGGGGTCGCTGCTGCAGGGTGGTTTTGGGTTGGAACTTCACACTGCTGCTGGGAGAGCATCTCCTGGGTGAGATCTCCTCTCTACCTTTCCCGACAGCAGCAGCACCACCTGACTGGTTGCTCAGCCAGCTAACTGGTGTCACAGCCTTCTAAGTTCTCAGGGCGGTCCGAGAGGGAGCCAAGAAGCCCAAGGAGGGGCGAGGTTTCCATGTGCTGTTCCCAGGGGCAGAAGGAAAGCAGCAGCACCCCTTGCTGAGCTCTGGAAATTAATCATTGGTGTGGGGACTGAGACTTCCTTAAGAGTCAAGGCTTGTGAAAAAGAAAAAAACAAGCAGCACGTTGCTGGTTTCTGGGTAATGAGGTTGGAGCGACATAAAAGCAGAGAGATTTTAAGTTTAATTCCTTTATTTTAGCAGTTTCAACACCTGTGTTTATCTGTTTCTACTCTCCGTCCAAAAAAAGCCATTTAAAATGCAACAGGGCCAATTAAAAAGAAATAAAGGTAACATTTAATGACTGCAAGGAGATTGGTATTGCAAAGAGATTTACATCTGGGGAGCAAATAACGTCTTGGGAAACTGCTCCTTTCTGGTTTACCCATCCCAACTTGGTGAAAAGATTGTTACTGGTCCCCTGGATGATTTGTTCTGTTGTTTTGGGGTGTTTTTATGTCTTTTTGGCTTTTTTTTT
>VYZU01064166.1:0-26469 GCA_013401355.1 Ceyx cyanopectus | reverse complement strand
CCCCCACCATTCCATGACTCCCTGGTTCAGCCATTCTGCCCTTGTACCTTCCAGAGGCTCTCTGTGGCCTGGGAACCCTGTGGCGCTGCAGGGAGCCAAGGCCCTGCTCTCAGGGAAACCCACCCCATCCCAGCCAGGCCACAGTTGCCAGGGCCCCCCAGCACACAGCCAGGAGCTGAGGGGCCGAGCTGCTTGGAAACCATCTTTTCTTGTTCTGCTGCCCATCTGCCTGGGCTGGCTGATTGGCAGCTGAGGACCCGGGGGCCGGGCTCATTGTCTGGGGCCCTTCCTCAAACAGGGCTGGAGAATGAGGGGGTCCCTGCAGCCAGGGGAAGAATGGGAACCTTTGTGAGGCCCGACACAGTCAATGCCACTTTTGTGAAGATTTAGACTTGCCAAGGTCAGTTTTGAACAACTTGGGATGCTCCAGTGTTTTTCTTCTTTCTCTCCAAAGGCTCCTCTTCCTCTTTTATTTCTGCTTCATCAACAAGGATTGTTTCAGTCAGGCTTGAATCCCCTTTTCAGTGGCTTAGCCAAAGAAAAGATGTCCCACCCTGCTGAACAACACTCTTTTGGGGCTGCTGTTTTTTCTCCTCTTCCTCCTCCTTGTCTCACAGGCTGTAAAGAATGCCTCTTAGTATTCTCAGAGGAATGGGAACATTTGCATATTAATTTAATTGTGTGTATTCATGCAAAACACCTCAACTCACAGCAAACTGGCCACAGTTATTAAAATTAATTTGCAAAGGAAAGGCACTATTGTTTTTCAAGACCGGAGTTGTCAACGTTTTGTGTTTGCCTATGGAAAGTTTTAGGCAGGTGAGGGCTGGAGGAAAATCTCAGTGTTTTTCAGTTGTTTTCAGAGCAGGAAAAAACCAGCCCCTGCTGTCTCTAACAGGGTAGAGAAACCCTGCTCAGCTCTAGCAACTTGTTTCTCTTGGATCTATTTCCATCTGTTTTGGGCACTCATCTCCAAAGAAACCTGTGTAAAGATGGTTGGGGTTGGTGTGTTCATGAGCCCAGGTGCTGTGTGTGTACCAGAGAGACACTAAAACGTGTCACCCACAGGCACCAGGCCAGGCTGTGGCTGGAAGGGCTGCCTGTCTCCTGTCATGGAACCAGAGAATGGCAGGGGTTGGAAGGGAGCTCTGGAGATGCTGGAGTCCAACCCCCTGCCAGAGCAGGGGCACCCAGGGCAGCCCACACAGGAACAGAGCCAGGTGGGGTTGGAAAGTCTCCAGAGCAGGAGACTCCACAGCCTCCCTGGGCAGCCTGGGCCAGGCTCTGGCACCCTCACTGGAAAGAAGTTTCTCCTCCTGTTGAGGTGGAACCTTCTCTGCTCCAGTTTGTCCCCATTGTTCCCTGTCCTATTGCTGGGCACTCCAGAGCAGAGCCTGGCCCCTTCCATTGGACACCCACCCCTCAGATATTTACAGACATCCATCAGATCCCCTCTCAGGCTGCTCCAGACTAAACAGCCCCAGTTCCCTCAGCCTTGCTTCACAGGGGAGATGCTCCAGTCCTTTCAGCATGCTCGTAGCCTCTGCTGGACTCTCTCTGGTAGCTCCCTGTCCCTCTTAAGCTGCAGCTCCCCAAACTGGACACAGCACTCCAGCTGTGCTCCCAGCAGGGCAGAGCAGAGGGGGAGCAGAACCTCCCTGACCTGCTGACTAGTGTGTCATTTTGCCATCTGCAGCCAGAACACTTTCTCAAGCCCTCACAGAGTTACTCACTGGAAAATACAGACAGGAGGAACCTTGCATCAATTCTCCATGTGCTGGATTATTCCTTCTCTTTCTGCCTTCCTTTTTTTTTTCTCCTTGCTTTTCAAGATGTAGAGTGCAGGTATTTTTAAGGTCTGTCACAATCAGCTACAAGTCAGCGCGTGTTGTTATTGAATATGTGCAAGACTAAATCCTAAATGCTCCCTGTATTTATACCTGTTGGCACATTGCAGCTATAAATAATACCAGAGGCTTGGCTAGCAGCACACAGCTGCATGCAGAGGGTTTTCTGGAAATGCTGACAGTTCCATACATAACCCATGGATGGGACGTGACCCACGTCCAGCCTTTCAGTGGATTATCACCACTGCTCTGGCCCAGCAGCCAAAGGCATTGAGCTTCAAACCAGGCACAGAGGCATAATGCTGAGGTGCTTCTGCAACATTTGCTCCTGTGCCACTGATAATAAAACTGTCACAGTGACCTTGGGGAGGTAATAACTGCTCATTGATTTGGATTTCAGGATTCCATAGGGGTTTTCCTGCCGTGTGGTATTTGTTAAAGGAAAAAATAAAGACAACAATGCATCTTGTTTCCACAGTTTCCTCTAAAAGATGTAGATGGCAGGTGATTTAGAGAGATGCCAAATGGCTGGGAGGTGCAATTCCCTCTGGAAACTCCTGGACACTTGAATTTCCATGGGAGTGGGGCACTCATGAGCCACATAGCCAGAAAATGGTGGTTTCAGTAGCAGCCAGCCTGACAAAGTGCAGGGTGCAGTGACAATGGAATTTTGTTAACTAGTCCATGCAAACCCTGTCAAAACAAAACACTGTGGGTTCAGCAAATACCAGATCCTTTGTGATGTGTCTGTCCTCTCCAGAGTCCAGCTGCAGGTTCTGAATGCTTAGAGGTGAGATCCTTTCAACTGTTGGTTGCCTGGCACGTGGGAAAATTCTGTTTACCAGTTTACAAACCTTATCATCGAGTTAAAAGAGGGATGCAGGACAACTGGCTTGGACAGCCAGGCCAAGCCAGGGACAAGCCATCTTGTCCCCAGTGCCTGGTACACATTGTGCCCCTGAGAGGCTGGGAAATCTGGAGGATGTTCTGCAGAGCAGAAGACTCCACAACCTCCCTGGGCAGCCTGGGCCAGGCTCTGGCAGCCTCCCAGGGAAGAAGTTCCTCCTCCTGTTGAGGTGGCACCTCCTCTGCTCCAGCTTCCATCCACTGCCCTTGTCCTATCCCAGGGCACAGTGAGCAGAGGCTGCCCCTCCTCCTGACACTCAGCCCTCAGCTCTGGATACCCATGGATTCAATCCCCTCTCAGGCTGCTCTGCTCCAGACTGAAGAGCCCCAGGGCTCTCAGCCTTTCCTCACAGACACGTGTTCCAGCCTCTTCAGCATCCTTGGAGCATCCCCTGGACTCTCTCCAGCAGATCCTTGTCCCTCTGGAACTGGGGGCCCAGAACTGCCTCAATATTCCAGGGGAGGTCTCAGCAGGGCAGAATAGAGGGGGAGCAGAACCTCCCTGGATCTGCTGGACACTCTCCTCCTGATGCCCCCCAGGAGCCCATTGGCTTTCTTGCCCCCAGGGCCCATTGCTGTCCCATGGAGAGCTTGGTGCCCACCAGGACTCCAGGGGCTGCTCTCCAGCCTGTACTGGTGTCATTGATGATTCCTTCCCAGATGCAGGTTAACTCTGGTTCTGATTTCCAGCTTGCCACATACTGCACTCAAGAATCAGTCATAGTTGGATTAATTTGACTGAACTACAGGGATCCTTCCCATTGATTTCAGTGGACTGTGGATCATGCTGGAATATCATACAAATTGCTGCTTCTTAATTAACCTCTCAACTCTTATCTGATCCCCTCAAGCTACTTATCAGGTGTGCAGGGCAAGGACTGAAGCCTTGGGTTTGTGTATCAGTCAGTGGCATCAAGAGTGGGTTATCCAGCTGCTTTTCCTATTGCATTCCAGCCATGTTTGTGCTTGCTTGGTTTGGTTGGTTGCTGCTTTTCTTGCTGTTGGAAGACTAGAAGAGAAATAGAAATAAACTTGCTGTGTAGAAGCAGGTACCTGCCAGACAGGGGAAGCCCAGGGCAGGTCATGGTGCAGAAACTTGATTTGGAATGTTGTCTTTGTGAGGGCAAGTCAGCTGCCAACTTCCACCACAGCTGCTTTCTTGAGTTCTAACTCTCTAACTCCTCATGTTTGACCATTAGGATTTGGGGACCTAGAACAGCAGTGAACAGGGCCAGGGGCTGCCCAGAGCCTGAGTGGGCAAAATTCAAACACCCTGAAACACCCCCAGGGCTGGGGACTCAACTCCCTCCCTGGGCAGCCTGTGCCAGGCTCTGGCTGCTCTTTTCCCTCCTGCCCAGTCTGCCCCTGCCCTGGAGCAGCTGCAATCCAGCCCCTCTGCTTCTGCCACTAATGCCCTGTGAGCAGAGCCCAGCACCAGCCTCTCTGCAATGGCCTGGCAGGGGCTGCAGAGAGTCAGGAGGGCTCCCCTCAGCCTCCTCTTCCTCACACTCAACACTCCCAACTTGAAGATGCAGAAAACATGGACGATGCAAACTTGGAACACTGCTAATATAAACTGTCTGTCTACACAATACTGCCTTTTGCTTTAATAAATTCTTTGTTCATTTTACCAGAACAAAAATATATTGCTTGCAAAAGGGCAATAAAATACTGATGTGACTTCAGACCCGAGCTGTTGCTGCTGGTATCCATGGCAAGGAGGCTACAGGCTGAAATCTCTTAAGTCCTGTATTCCAGGGGTTTCTGCAACATGTTTCCTTCAATTGCTAGGGAATTGTGGAGCTTAATTGTGCCATTTTTAGAGCTGTCATGGGTTTAGGTCGTCAGAGCCATCTTACATGGATCTCAGGACACACTGAGGCTCTGGGTTCCTGTGGGATTTGTTGAATGTCCAGCTGTTGTTGCTCTTTGCACTCATACAATTTAATTCTTTAGCTCTTCAAGCTCCTGCCTACCTGTTTGAGTTTTGAAAATGACAATTCAGCTCCTAACAGGCTGAAAACTGTGCCATTTGTAGCTCTTGCTGTCAACTCAGAGCTAACAAAAGTTCTCCATGATCTGTAGGGCTCCGTGCAGGCTGGGCATGGGAGAGAGCCAAGCCTCCCAGGGTAATGCAGAGCAGGCACAGGAGCAAAGATGCTTACTTGCAGGAAAAGAAAAAATACCTCAAAAAATATATTTAGCCTGCCTTGCAAAAAGGAGCCACAGCAAATGACTGTGGCCATTTACCTATGTACTTTGGCATCCATTCTCTTAAAACAAAAATGCATTATTGATAACTCCACTTCAGCAAAAAAAAAATTGATGTCATGCTCTTTTGTCAATTTGCTTTTTAATTAATGTTTTGGGGTTTGTTGGTTTTGGTTTTTTTTTTTTGAGAATGGTATTTTGGAAACTGCTGCATGCTTTCAAAAATCCCCATGATCTGAGTCACCAGGTGAAATTATCTGTAAGACATCAGGCTGG
Organism: Ceyx cyanopectus; assembly: GCA_013401355.1. Classification (NCBI taxonomy): domain Eukaryota; kingdom Metazoa; phylum Chordata; class Aves; order Coraciiformes; family Alcedinidae; genus Ceyx; species Ceyx cyanopectus. The sequence goes on along the minus strand of VYZU01064166.1, from coordinate 21,229 downwards.
GTGATCATAGAAGAATCTTCCAACCTTGATGTCATCTTTGTGGGGCTAAATTATGCATCTTCCTTTAAAGGGAGCAGTGTGGAGGCTAAAGATCCACTAAGGAAAGTGACATCCCAAGCAGGACAGCAAAGGATTGGACCTGTGGGTGCCCAGACTGGCAAGGACCACAGTTCCTTCACGTGCCAGCCTTCTGCACAGTGGTACCAGTCATGCATGTCTTAGTTTCATGCTGATAATGAAGGCAAGGAAGGGCAAAAGGATAATTAGAGGAGAAGCAATGGCATTTCTGATGAGAATACAAATGCTGTTCTGTGCTAACTGGGCTGGCTCACAGCTTCTCCAAATACAGACTCCCTGGAACCTCCAGACTTAACCAGACCCAAAGCCCATCTGGTTTCTAGCAATACTAGTGGAAGGCTTAAGACCTGTGCTGTAAAATCAGATGTCAGTGGTGATCTTCCCCCCCACATTGTCCTCTGCTGAGCTGGAATTGCAATAACAAGTTCTAATAGTTGTTTCAAAGTGATTTTTGTTGTTGGATCTTCAATTTGAAAAGTCTTTTACTCAGTAACTTTCCAGGAGTGTTTTTTTGAGGTGGGATGCTCCTTGCTCTTGATGGCTTATATTTGCCTTTGTTTTTCATTGTTTTTATTGCTGTCCTGTATCTCTTAAACCATAATCTTCACATCTTCCCTGCCCATTACAGTGTTTGTGTTGTTAGGTCAGTGTTTGTTGTGTTAGGTCAGTGTTGTGTTAGGTCAGTGTTGTGTTAGGTCAGTGTTGTGCTGCTCTCTATTCAGTTCCAGCACTGAGTGAACTGGCCATGAAATGGAAATTGTTGTGCCCACCCTCAGCCTTTGGGAACTCTGAGTCCCTGTGATTTTACTGTTGCCTTTAGATGTTGTTTGACCAGAAGTTGCTGCTCTGAGGAGAAACAGGGTGGCCAGGGTGCAGAACAGCTCTGCTCCTGGTAGGATAAATGCCACTGGAGTCCCAATTGTCTTCATTAAGCTGCTGTGTGTGGCTGGGAGGGCTGGTAAGGCTGGTAAGGCTGGTCAGTGCTCCTGCCATCCCCTTCTAAGCAGCTGCCCTCAGGCAGAACCAAGGTGCAGCTCCTGTTCTGATAAAGCTGGGGATTTTAGAAGCCAGTAGTGGTTTGGAGTGCCTCTCTTCTCAGCCTCCTGCCTAAATGCATTGCAATTTGGAAGGAGAGGCTGGAAAAAAGAAAGTGTGAAAGCTTTTTTTGGCAAAGTCTTCCTTCTTCTTTGTTACTGCCTGTACACAGAGATTTTCTGCTCCTGCCCTTAAAGAACCTCTCTTAGCTCTTTCTGTGCACGTGCTTTCAGCAGTGCAGAGCAGAGAAGCCAGGGAGGTGTGTCACTGGTGAGCCATGTGCTAAGAAACCCTCCTGGACAACATTTGGTTGAGGAAAAGGCTCAGGTGACTGCTCAGCCTCCTCCAGCTGTTGCTTCAGGATCTTCCCATTCTCTGCCTCCTGCAGGACACAGTCCAGCCTCCCACTGATTACCTCTTGTGTTGATTTCTTAGAGCAGTCAGAGAGTCTGTGGTCAGTCCAGTGCAGACACTCAAGAGATTTACTGCCCACCTTCAGCCAGCCACCCTGGCTGCATAACTGTTGTCTGGCTGTGTTGTGTGCTGGCAGGTCAGAGGCTGACACACCACGGGTCAAGCCAGCTCCTCACTTACGTGTCTGCTGGGTTGGTATCACCACTATGGCAACGAGGGCACTTCTTAGCCCAGGCAGGTCCTTCTTCCTTGCTGTATCACTTCAGAGACACGGTGTTACTTGGCTATTTGATAAATTTCGGCATTTGTTTTAAATCCACTTCACTTAATGCGTTGGGTTCTTTTCCTGAGGCACTGGCTTTCAAGGACATTTAGGCACTTGTCTGTATTGCTCGTGGTTTTTTTCTGTACCTTTTAGTGGAGCTAAAGTGACTGTGATTCCCTCTCCCTTCCTTCCTTCTCTCCTGATCCCTCCTCATTCCTAATGCTTTTGCTTTCCTGCAGGGGAGTGATAAATGGCCCAGAGTGGAGTTTGATGAGGTCGGGTGTTACTGGCAGCTGTAAATCACTCCTGCTTGTTGGTTCAGCAGAGTCTCTGGCCTTGGACTTTATGGCTCTCCCAGTGCAGGAGGGACAGGAATGGTGTGGGCTGGCAGCACACCAGAGAGATTTGCAAAGGGTTTTATTTGAGAGCTTTGTGCACCGCAGAAACTCCTCCAAGCCCAAGAACAAAAAGAAACCTTCTAATCAGCAATCTGTCCCCATAAGTCCATCTCTCCTGCCTGTTGTTACTTGGGGGGCAGAAAGTTAAGCAGTGCATCAGGATCGGATGAGCTCTCAACACAGCCAACCAAGGTACAGACACAGATACCTGGAGGTTCTGGCTGTGCTGACAGTCATGGCTCTGTCTGAATCTGCAGTGGCTTTACTCTGGTTGTCATCCAACCACAAGGAAGGTGAATTATTGTTTTTTTTTAGTATTAAAAGGGTTAGCCTAATACATGCTGCAAACAACAAAGTGTTTGGAGACTCAGCTTGTAATAATCCCAGGGTAGCTGGTGGCTACCTAAAGTTCTGCTCTCCCTGTGATTCTGGAAGCACCAGAAAGGTCTGGCAGGGTGGGAATGGCAAAGGATGGCTTTGTGGATTTACTCAGGTAGGAAGGAATGAACAGGCACTTAAAAATGTAGCTTGACCTTTATCCTGAGCTGGTTTCACCAGTTCAGAGTCAGCCTGTCATCCTGCATGGATTAGAGGATGCCAGAGAGGGTGGCAAGGGAAAATGCTTCCCTAAAACTCAGCATACAGGCAGTGCCACTCATCTCCCCAGATACCATTATCATCAAATATGTCAAAAATTTATCTGTGTGGTTAGACAACACTTGAACAGAAAATGAGCACGTCCATTAGTGAGCAGAGTATATATTTCTTCTCTGCAGAAATTCAGCAGAAGAGCAGAAAAAATGTGATTTTTTTTTTAACTAAGAGAAGTCAAGACATACCAGATAAAGAATGCTTGCTCATAAACAGTTTTATTCTGGAATTAGCCAATTTAAAGAGATGAAATTTACAGTGCTACAATAGAGGACCTGTTCAAAACGTAGAGTTGATCTCCATTTCTCATGCTTTTGAGCTTTGATTTTGTTAATACCATTTGGGTAAAATCAAAACTCTTCTGGCTGCCTTTCTGTGGTTTTTGATAATATTCAAGGAGGAGAGTCATTAGAAGATTGACATCAGAAATGATGTTTGTTTTTTTTTGATTGCTGGAAGGTGTTGATGTCTTCCACCTTCTCTGTCTTGTCTCTTTAAACCTGCTGGATCATACAAAGGGACATGAATAGAAGAATTTGCCTCCAGAACTTTTCATTATTAATGATGCTCTATGACTAAATTGGAAATCTGCTACTGTACCCCAAGGGGGTGATTAATTTAGCAGACTAGGAGTTTTGATTAAAAGGGAATGAAATGTCTGACACATAGTCTATTTATCAGTTATTACGATATTAAAACACTCTAATCATTGCAGTGCCTAAATTAAGGCTTCACAGCCTAAATGTCACTTCACAGTGCTCTTTGAGATCTGGCTGTGTGATACCAGCTTATTATCAGTGGGTGCTTGAGCACAGGGAGTAGGGTTTGATAAGAACAAAGCAGCTTGGGCTGCTCCTTCCTCCTTTCTCGTTGAAAAGGGAGATGAGGGAAGATTTGGAGATGTGATGTCTCCAAGCAGCACATGCAGGACGAGGTGCAGCTCCACCCATGTCCCCAGCAGTTAAAACTGGACTGAGCCTACAGCACACAGAAAAACATCTCTGGAGCTAAAGGAGCCCAGTGAAAATTAGTTTCTTCTAGAAACCTGCTGTGCTGAAAGATGAGACCTTCTCCAAGAGGTGAATTCATAACTATTCCATGTCCTTAAATTAAAGGTGAGGGCAGAAATCAGCAGCAATCTACCAAGGAAGGCAACCAAGCAGCGGGTGTTAGGAGTAGACTGAGGAGAAGTGGGAAACAAGAGCAGCAGGTTGTGTGTTTCTGTCAAAATGCCAAAGAAATAGTTGTAAAGTGTGGTATTGCCATAGCAGGCCTCCTGAGAGCTCCAGAGGAGGAGAAAGAGGGTCAAGGAGGTTGTAAGACCAAGGAAGGACAGACTGAAGAGAAGGGCTTTGTGTTAGTGAGGGCCTGGGAAGGAATCGCAGTAGAACAGGCCTAGTTTTAGGCCTCAGTAGGAAAAATGCTACATTAGGTCTAAAATAGCTGTTGACTGGGCAGGACAGTGATGTTGTGCAAGAGAACAGGCTGCTGTTGAGGGCAGCAAACACACTGAAGTATTTCTTTGACTTCTTTGTAGCTTTGTTTTAGTGAGGGTCTGGAGAAGAATCTCAGTAGAACAGGCCTAGTTTTAGGCCCCCGTGGGAAAGGTGCTCCTTTGGGTCTAAATTAGCTGTTGACTGAACAGGACAGTGATGTTGTGCAAGAGAACAGGCTGCTGTTGAGGGCAGCAAACACAATTAATATTTCTTTGACCTCTTTGTAGCTTGGCAAAATGTCCTGGCAAGGAATTGTGTTGTCTCAGTGACTCTGAGACACCATCAGTGACCACTTTGTGGAGTCACCAACCATGGAAGGCACAGGAGCAGAAGCAACTCCTGAAAGCCACATCAGGGGGCTGTATGTGTTTAAAAGATTACTGTACCTGTTCAAAAGATTACTGTACCTGTTCAAAAGATTACTGTTAAAGGCCATTCTGCCATGGGGGGCACAGTGGATTTAGATTGAGCTTCCTACAGAAGCCACAAAAGCTGAAACATTCGTTGCTGTCATACTTGAAAAAAAGGAGAAGCTGGAGGAGGTTAAAAGAGTTAAATCAGCAAGTAACTAAAGACTATTTAAAGGCATAGTGATGGGATCTCGGAGAAAATGTATCCCATTTATCAACAAAAAATCACCTTGAGGAAACAGACAGAAGGAAGCTGAGATGGCTAAACAGCAGGTAAAGCAATCACTAAAAGCAAGAAGGCATCTTTCAAATAGCTTGAGGGCCTGACAAATGAGAAAAAGTAGAAAGACTCATAAACCTAGGCATCTTATAGGGCAAAATGTGATAAGAAAGGTCAGAAGAGTTGGAGAAATTTAGAGAAAACACACCCAAAAAATCCTTAATAAACCCTGTATCAAACACAAGAAATTTGCTAGGGTCTGTAGAACTAGTACACAATAAATATGCAGAAGGAGCATTCAGAAAAATGGGATGTTTTCATGATTTTGTTGTGGAGGAACGTGGAGAGGCAGAGTAAGTATGAAATAGGTCACCCCTGAGCTTGTGTTCTGGTACCAGAGGACAAGGACCAGTGTAACACCATTTAAAAAAACCCCAAACAAACAGTTTCCTGAGAGAATTCCTGAGCTCCACAGTAGTAAACCTTATTATCTACAAGAAATGCTCTGAGAGAAGCTAGAATAGTAACAGCATAATAACAGATTGTGTGGGAGCATTGATAAATATCATCGTGACCAGGAGCCAGCAGGGTTTTGTGATGAAAATAATGATTTACTCATCTGTTGGGTGGCACTTGAGCAGTCAAGGTGTGGATGGGGCAGCTCTGCCAGCCCTGTCTTTGGGTCAGCCTGGGCACAACTCCAGGAGCTGCTCTTGCTTTGATCTCCAAACTGTCCTGCATTCCATAGATATGTCTCCCAGTCTGAAGACAGGCACAGAAATTAGTAACTTCCTGACAAAAAAAGACTCATAAATGTAAATAATTGGCAGTTGGAGCCGCCTGGAGATTAGGAAATGGTTTTAAGAGAATCAGGATATGAAATAAAGAGGGAAACTTCAGGGGATAGAACCAGATGTTCAAAGACATACATTATCACAGAGAACAGCACTTTGCAAACAACACTTGTAAGGATGTGAGGGAACAAGGGGAATGTGCCCTCTGACTGAATTGCAGATATGGGAAAAGGCAGACTGGATTCATTCTTCCCCTAGCAAAAAAACCCAAGGAGGTCTGTGGGATAAGAGATCTTCAGCAGAGGTTTTGTTTGTAAATGAAACAAACAGAAAGCTGCCAGAAGATAAAACATTTCCTTAAAAAAATAGAAATGTAAGCCAGCCCCCCACCGAGGATCCAGCAGAAACCAAAGTTGCTTTGCCTCCCCTCTGCAGGCTGCTGCAGCTGAAGGTGTAGGATCGGCTGCTGGGGTGCTCTGCTCCCCTGGGTCCCCTGCAGCTGCTGGCTGAGACTAAGGAGGGCTCTGCTGTCTCTGACACCACCTCAGCAGGGTCTTTGGAAAGCTCTCTGCAGCTCTTCTCCCGAGCCTTGCAATCATCTGCAGCCTGAGCAGGCAGTGCTGGTGGGCTCAGCACTTCCCTCTGTGATTTGCCCGTGGAGGAAAAATGTTGTTGTGACTTCCTTTGCAATGCTGGAAAGCAGCAAGGTGTCCAAACAAGCAGCTAACACTCCCTACCAGGGTAAAGGGACCACTTAAGCAGAGAGAGAGCTTTACATCACCCAGTCCTGGGTTGTGCCAAACCCAAAGCACATCACTGGATTGTGTCCCTCAGAGGATTCCAGGTGGGAATGTTGCCAGCCCAGTAGCCAGGAGGTCATTGGGCAGTGATCCATATACACTCTCAGTTCCTGACAGGACAGTTCAGGAGAGTCTGTGACCACAGACCATCATCTGGGCTTGGTATAGGGAGATTTGGATGGTGGTGTCTCAACCACTGGACTTGCAGCTTTACTGGTAAGGTAAAGCAGCATGGACTCTGAAGTCTCTGAAAGCAGGAACTGGGTCTTTTTCCCTGTGTGCAACACAGAAAATCCTAAGTGAGAATCTTTGGTCTGTAGCCTCCTGGAAATCTGCTCAGAGGACTGAGGTGGTCCCCTCAGGTGACAGAATTCACACGCTGAGTTTCCATTCATTTCACTGGGAATTGGCACAGAAAACTGAGAAAGGGTGTGAGCGAGGCAGAAAAGTGCTCAGCCCCAGGTGAACCAGCACACGGACGTGGAAGAAGTTTCTCTAACTCCCTAAGAACACTGGATTTTGTCTGATCTTTTGCAATCCTTTTAATTCATTGTTCCGGATGTTCTCTTGGTGATCTGAAGCTTGCCAAGGTGGAAATTGTTAAGAGAGAATAAACCCTGGCCATGAGTTAGTGAGAGAAATATTGCTCCCTTTTTATCTGCTTCCCTGCTTTGATTCCTCCAGAGCTCACCTGAACTGTCTGCTGTCCAGAGGGCATTTTTGTGTCTGTGCCAGTGAGTGGTGGAGGGGCGTAGCCCAGTGCCAGTCTGCAGTGAAAGGCTTTCTTCACCACCCTGTATGGCAAAACCAGTTTTCAGCTGTCTATATGCATGTGGAAAAATCATCTTGTTCCCAGGCACTGTGCTACAAGGTAATTGAGAGCACAGCTCATTGCAGGCTTTTCTCTTCCAAGATTCCTTCCTCTTCATCCCTTTCCGTGCTGAATATAATCAACAGGAGAGGAGCTGAAGGCAGTTTGGCTGGGGAAACAAGAGTCAAGAATTAAAAAAGAAAAAAGACAAGAAAAAACCCAAGCTACTCAGTAAAGAGAAAGACAGAAGGAGAAAAAGAACCATCTGAGCTGTTTCTCCTGCTCTTCTCAACTAGTCTGAGTGGAGTTTGGGAGTAATACAGAGGGCTCACTGGTTCCTGCTCAGCAGTCCATGCTTTCCCAGTGTTAGATCCTGTTAGAGCTGGGATGGCTGACAGCAGAGTCCCTCCATAGCTCTTCCCATGAGGAGCCACCTGAATGTGGTTTTGAGGGGCATGGTTTAGGGGTGAACTTTGTAGAGTAGGTTCATGGTTGGATTTGGGGTCTTTTCCATGAATGGTGCTGTGATCCCGTGACTCTGGCTGGGTGGGAGGTGAATGCTCTGCTCTCAGGTGGCCTGATGAAAATTCACATTGGCATTTGGCCCTTAATACCTTAAACAGGCTGCTGAGAGATCTGGAGTGTGGTGGGGAAAAGATGAAAAAGCCCAAAAGCAACAGGAAAACAACAAGGAATTGAAAGAAAGGCTCCGTGGTGCTGCTTTCTGCGTCCGCTTGAAGCTTTTCTCTGCGTAAAAATGCAGATTGATGAGATCTTAAAAATGCTGCACTTGTATGAATTCCTTCCCCGGTGTTGAGTGTGACGAATGTAGGTGCTGTTGATGTGGGGAGGAGTGTTGTTTGGCTTTAATCCAAGCACTAACTATTACAGATGAGCCCAAGGCATCTCTGCAGTGACAAATCACCCTGCGTGATCCTCTCGCGTTTCCTTTTGTGGACACTGGCACGAGCAAGCTGCAGCCATCCCTGGGCTCCCATGCTTTTCCTGGGCTACTCTGGCTAACAGGGGTCAGGTGATTTGGGAAAGGAGCCCCAAACCTGCTGGCAGCGTGGGGTTCAGACAGGGCTCCTGCCAGGCCAGTTGGTTGTGCTAATCCTCTGCCTGCCACCTCATTAAAACAGCCTGATCGGGGCTGCTAATCACATAAATAAAGGATTAAATCATAGCATTAACCTTCTACAGGGAAACCTGCCCTGGCAACACTGACAGAATTAGATCTATTAATTATTTACAGGGTCATTTGATAGAAATGTATATAGATGGCAGATTATGATCACTTGAAGCAATAAGTTAACCATAAATTATTGCTCTGAGAAGAATCTTTTAATATTTTCCTCTTAATGTCCTGAATTAAAAGCCACCTTGCTTTTATCTCTGTAAGACAGTAGCATCACACTCCATTTATTGCAGGTAGATCACACAGAAACACTGCCCCAATGCTGAGAGTTTTTGCTCTCCTTTTGGCAGGGGGGGTGGACTGGATGATCTTCTAGATCCCTTCCAACCCCTAACATTCCATGATTCCTCACTAGCTGTAGAGCTTGGAGCTTCCTTGATGGCCAAGGTGTTCCAAGGACCTGAGCACTTTGCCTTGCCACTAATAAACTAAATTCCACGTGCAGGGAATCAGTCGTGGCAGTGCTGCTTTCTCACTGCTTCTCTGCTGGTACCTGTGGAGATGCTCAATTCCAGGAAATGCCTTCTAGATTGATTTTTCCTTCTATCTTAGAATCACTTGGAAAAAAAAAATGAACTGGAATTAGATGGGATGATGAGTTCATTGTTTTACTGATTCTACTGGGCTTGCAGGAATGACAATGGTACCAGATAGGCTTGTTTGCTGACCGGAATTTGAATGTGTGTCTGCAGATAGCACACAAAAGACTTGGGCATGTGGAGTGGAGGAGGGTGGGGAGACTGGAGGGAAATCTGTCATTATTTATGGAAATATCCAGCATTCATGAAGCCATCTGCTGTGAATGATTCAAGTCTGAGAAGTGTCATAAAATGAGAAAGCATTTGGTAAAAAGAAAAAAAAACCCAAACAAAACAAAACGGAAAAACCTAAATTTGCATCACTCAGAAACCTGGAGCAGTGAATATTCAACCTCAGAATGTCTCTTTTTGAAAGATGCTTTATAAATTTTCTGCCAGATTGAGAGATAAAGATAGATTATATTTCTCAGGTTCCTTTCCTCACCATTCTTGGAACAATTAATTCCATTTGTTCATTTCCAGCCCTTTAATTATTGATCACATCTTTTCTTTTTCTCTTTCTTACTGTTTTGGACTGTAAGGCAAGGGAGGGAGTTAAAAAAAAAGTATTTGGGAGACCTTGAAACATGGAGAAGGTCTTTACTGCAGCCACAGTTTTCTCTCTGGTAACAAAGCATCAATTTTGTCACCAGAATGGTATCAATATTAAGAAATTTTATTCATATTAAGGGTGGGACCCTCCTAGCACTCCTCTGGAGACTGACCTGCTGCCCTGTGCTGTGCCCTCTCAGGGAGTTGATATTTCACTTACTGATGGGCTCATGATGTTCTTTACACAACAAATATGGGCAGACAGTGGGGAAACTGAGGCACAAAAAGATGGGCAGTGATTTGCACAGCCCCCCAATAAACTCCTGACAAAATCAGGCATTGACTTCATGTTTCTGCATATGTATGTTCTTTGGTTTTTGTCTTTCCTGCTCCTATGGAAACACTAAAAGTTACACTTTTAGTGGCACAATGTGTGGATGCTGTTGTGTGTCTGCATGTGTCTGTGTGGCTGGATGTGTTTGCCTTACCACACTTTCCTCTCTACTACCTTATTCTTTGTCCTCCCCATCACCCCTTGCTGAAAAAAAAGCTGACTTGGCAGAACCCTGGCACGTCAGAGCAGATTTATCTCCAGTCTTATTTCTTCTCCTGCAGTGTTGCAGTGCAGGGTTAGGTGTTTAAACATCTCCTTACTGTTGTGTTGGCTTTTGAGTATGTTTCCTTGCTTTTCACTTTCATTCACGTGGGGTGGTTGACACCCTGCCATGTTCCTGTTCTCTGTGCAGGGCTGCCTTTCTTCTTCCAGGATTCCAACTTCATGCCTTAAAAGTGGCATCTCCAGCCCAGCAAAGGGTGAGGATGAGCTTAAGCACAACCCGTTCCAGTTGGTGTGATTAAACAGGCTCTCAAGTGCTTGCTCTTTGCCTCTTTCATCAGGAGAAGCCATCAGAGCACACCCAGGGCTTCTTAACAGGCTGCTCCCTGTTGTCTCTGGATGCAGGATCTGTGATTTCCTGGGCCCAAGGCTTCACCGATGCAATACTAGCTAATGATCATGGAAAAAAGGATGGGAAGGTACTTGAAGAGATCAGCTGGTGTCTTCTTGTTCCTCAAGGCAGGATCAGCTCTCCCTTTTTCTTGTCCAACATGTTTGTCTAGCCTTGAAAAATGAGCCATGGTAGAAGTGCAGCAATTATTCTCTGACATTCAAACGTGTCTAATCTAAATCTCCTTCAACCATGACTACTTGATCTGTTCCCTACTCAGAGAGGGAATGGACTCTGTCTCATTTCTGCCTTTTGCTAACTTGCAAATTGTTACTTTGGCAACTGTCTGTCTTCTGCAGACTTGTTTCAGCTCTAGAGGAGTTTGTGCTTAGCCCAACTTTGCTCTTAGAAGTAGGATTCACATCTTTGCAGGATCTTCTGCTTCAGGAGACAGCATTGTTTTTTTCTCTTTAGTTCTAGGAATAACTCCTTTCATGTGTAATTTGTTCACCTTCAGCTGTGGGTTTTTTCCTGTGGAGGAGAAAAAGTGAAGCAAGAGCACCTGGCTATGAATTACAATCCTATGGGATAGTCACTGTAAGTTTTTGGACAGGTCATTTGTTCCTTTTTTTAATTATCTAGGACTTGTTCCAGCCACGCTGGTGCTGAGCAGCACCTCGTTCAGTCACTAATCAATACGACTGCAGGGGAGGAAATACTGTGTGCCAGGGAAGGGAACTTTGGCTTCCCACTCCAGGCCACTCTTTTCCCTCAGCTCCATCAAAAGTTATGCTTAGGCCAGTGATGAAAAGCTGATTGCAGGAAGACATCTGTGAAGCAGGCAATTGTGCTGTCTGCAGTGCACTGGAGAGCAGTCCTTTGTTTGCTTGGGACACCAAACCCATTGCAGAAAAAAAACCAACCCAGCAATATTCCCAGCTAATCACCACAGTGATTTGAATTTGCATTTCTCCATTGTGCTAATAGAGGCAGCTGGAAAGAGAAAGGAAAAACCCACACAAATAAACACAGCCATGAGTAGTGTCAGTGTTCAGCAGCAGGAGCTGCTGGAAGTAATGCCCCAGCCCAAGAAATCTTTGTAATGTGAAATGATGTATCTGTGGCCAGAAGAGAAACGTGTTCTCTTGTGTTTGCCCAGACCCCAGAATAGCTCTCCCAGTCTAGGGACGGAATGATTGCTCAGGGAAGGCAAACACTGGGTGTCACCTGCCCAGCATCTGAGCCATTGCCTGAGTGGATGGAAGCCAGTTTAACCAGCTGGAATCTGTAATGCTGACCACAAGGCTGCGATGCTGATGGGTGTCACCCACAGGATTTGGCCCAGAAACAAAAGGGGGGTGGCAGTTCCTTTGGGTGACATCTTTCTGTGAGCTGAGGCGGACAGCACCTGTCCTGCCCAGGATGTGGGGAGGTGCCATGAGGTTCCATATGGTGGTGGCAGGCAGGGACAGCAGCCCCTTTACCCCAGAGGGTGGTGGCAGGCGGGGACAGCAGCCCCTTTCTCCTGGCTCTGTCCCCAGCCATCACAGCTGGTAACTTTAGAGCAGTTCTGGGACCAATTCTGGAGTGTACCGACTCTCTGAGCAGCAAATCACCGTGTTCAGGGCTTTCCCTGAGTTTTCCTTTCGTGGGGACATGCTCAGGGGGTACTGGGACCACCCTGAGCTGGCAGTTCTGGCGGGAAAGGCGGCTGAGGGGGGGACTCTGCCAGAGCAGCGGCTGCTGCCCCGAGCTGGCGGCCCAGACACCGTCCAGGCCTCGGGCGGTGGTTTGGGAAGAAGGAGCCTTGGGCCAGGCACTGGGAGCAGTTCAGCTGGGGGAACTGCTTCTGCTCCCACCCAGGAGGAGAACTCAGCTCATGGCCACCATACTCCAGGAGAGTAGGGATCACAGGTCAGCTGAGAGCCACTGCCAGCACAACAGGCTTGGTCTCTGGAACTGGAGGGCTGGTCAGAGAGGAGCAGCTGAAGGTCCCTGGGGTGAGTCACCCAGCCCCAAGCACTGGGGCTGCTGGTGTGGAGAGAAGCAGGAGGGTCACTGTCACAGGCCATTCCCTTCAGAGGGCACCAGAGGCCCCATGTGCCACCTGGATCCATCCCACAGGGCAGTGCTGCCTCCCTGGGGCCAGGTCAGAGACATCCCCAGGGAACAGCCCTCTGGTTATTACCCACTACTGGTTATGCAGGTTGGCAGGGACGAGGTTGTGGACAGAAGCCCAAAAGCAATTAAAAGGACTTTAGGCCACTGGGGTGGTTGGTCAGAGGATCAGGATCCCAGGTTGTGTTTTCCTCAATGCCTTTGGTGGTAGGAGCAGGAAAACACTCCTGATGAACACGTGAACAGGTCTTGGAGGCTGGTGCCATCAAGGAAGTGGTTGAGTTGGATGTATTTAAAACCATCCAGATGTGGTGCTCAAGGACACGGTGGAGTAGTGGCTCTGGTGGAGTTAAATAATGGTTGGACTTGCTGATCTTAAAGGTCTTTCCCAACCATAGTGATTCTGTGTGATGCTGTGATTTCCATTGTGCAGATTTCTCCGGGTGCTTTTTCTGCAGTGTAGCATTGTTCTGGGGGAAGGGAGGAGGCTTAACCTGACTGGTTTTCCCTTCCACCTTGCTAAAGAGGAGCTAGCCCAGGCATGACACCTCCTTGCTCTGCAGAGAGGCCCAGCAAGCCAAGCAGTGTGACAGGTAGGCATGACCAGGAGCAGATGCCAGGCAAGGCAAGACCTAGCTGTGTGTGTACTGACAGCCCAGGGCTTTGGTACTGTGGATGTTAGTTCTGATGCTACAGGGCTGTTGCTCGTTGTTATTTTCTAGCTAAGTGACTTCATTTCACTAAATCTCTACAGCTTTCTGTGTTGCCATAACCAAGAAAGCAGAAGGACAAAAGGCTAAGCAAAATTTATTATTGCTCTTTATTATTATCACATCTTTTGCCTGCCTTTTAAGATTGATGAACCTCTATTCAATTACTTCATCAGAAGCCTGAAAAAGCTAATTAGGGGTTCATATATTTCCATAGGCTCATTCCTATACCAGATGTCAATAGCACCTGATCTGTGCAGACAGAGCTGGGTTTGTGGCAGCCTGCTGCCCAGTCTAATTAACACTGTGACTCCAGTCCACACCCAGCAGCAATGGAGCTCGGGCTTTGCATAATTGTAAGGTTAGGGGTTGGGCAACATTAGAAAGAGGGATCTGAACTCCACTGTCTTGAAGGGTGAAATCTGAAATGCCAAAGCTCTGTTCCCAGGGACCCAGAACAGGACAGTAATGCCAGGGGCTGACTCCACACAGGAGAGGGAATCTGCACTGCCCAGCCCTGGCAACTGTTTGCAGAGGCAGAAGGGGCTTAATAACTGAATTTCAGGATCACATTGGGTCCCTCTTTGGTTTTCTTTGATCCTTCTAACAATGTTGTTCCCCCTGGGTCAGACAGTGCCAGGCTGCCCACCACAGAGCCCTAATTCACTGCTGGGCTTTCCAGGGCAGCCTTGTCCCAGTGCTTTGGTGGTTTGTGGAAATGATGGCTGTTGGGCAAGTCCCCAAGGCCAGGGCCACCTCAGCTCCTCCTCAGGTCCAGGAAGATTCTTCTTTCTTTGGGTAAGGTGCTTTTTTGAGGTCTGGCTGGCTGTTGTGTTTTCCAAAGCAGGTCTGAGCCAGGCAGGCCTGGCTGCTCTTTGTGTTGTTCCCAGCATTAGCACAAGGCTTGTTATCAAAGATAACGAGGTGGCAAAACAATGGCCAAACTCCTTGGGTATGCTGTGTGCAGGTTGTGCTGTTTTACCAGTGTCCTGCTCTGCACACTGCAAGGGTTTGTAAACTCTGCCTCCCGAGCTACAAAGGCATTGAAAACACTGGAATAAATCCCTCCCCTGCTAACACACAGACCTTCTTCTGATAGTTTTCCTTGTCTATCTTTGCACTGTATTGCAGGGATCTTGTTTAGCATTTAAAAAGCTACTGCTGCACTCCATTATCAAAGACATATTTGTTAAAACATGCATATGAAAGGATTTGTAATTGAAGTACAGCTTTGATATATTTAATAGGATGTAAAGCTGCCATCCCTTTTTAATAGGAGATGCTTTATGTGCATTAGAAGTAATATAATAATGCCTCTCCACTGAGCTCTACCCATTAGCAGAGTTTTCTCTCCCTTTCTTTTAGTTAATCTTAAAACTTTAATGTAATCTAAACACATTAACATCTTTTTTCCCCCCCCTCCCCTTTCTGTGCTTGCAATTGAACTTTGTTTCCAATAAGAGATAGCTGCAATAGGGCATCAATATCCAGTGTCCCAGTGCTGCCTCTGAGATGGTCTGTAACTGGCCCATGATGGGACTGTGCCTGGCAGAGACCCTGTCACCAGGGAGCAGCTGGAACGGGACAGTCCTCTCTCTGCCCACCTCCCAAAGGTCATCAAACACCAGAGCAGCAGAAATAGCAAATGACAGCCAAAGCAAAAATGGTAAGAGTGGTGTCTTTAAGAGCTGTTTCTGTGTTGCAGTCTGGGAATCATAGAATAATCCTGGTTGGAAAGGACCTCCTGGATCACTGAGTGCAGCCATCCCTACAAGAAAAGAAACATCTAAATACCTCAAGCCTAAATACCCACAAACCTAAATACACACAACCCCCTCCCTGCTGCCCCAGAGCATGTGCTGAGCACCATAGCAACTCGTTTCTGAACCCCCTCCAGGGGTGGTGTCTCCACCCCCTCCCTGGGCAGCCTGTGCCAGGGCCTCAGCACTCTCTCAGGAAAGAATTTCTTCCCACTATCCAATCTAACCCTCCCCTGCTGCAACTCCAGCCCATTCCCTGGTTCTGTCATCAATGACTAAGGAGCAGAGGCCTCAGCCACCTCTCTGCACCCTCCTGTCATTCTGGCAAGAATGATTGTTCCTCTGGGCTGACAAAGTAGCTGGGGTGACATAAATGCTCTGTCATCCCTCAGGTGGCTCAGCCCCAGCTTTGTTTGTAAGAGTTGTGAGATTCCCAGCTTGGGACTGTAGCTGCCCAGTGCTGCAGCTTCCTATGCTCAGGTGGAACCTTCCTAGTGCCCATTGCCCCTTGTCCTGTCACTGGGCACCACTGGAGAGACACTGACCCCATCCCCTTGATATTTCTCAGCATTGATCAGATCCCCCCTCAGGCTTCTCCAGGCTGAACAGCCCCAGGGCTCTGAGCCTTTCCTCACCAGAGAGATGCTCCAGTCCCCTCCTCACCTCTGGGCACTTCAGTCTTGAATGGAGGAGCCTTTTCTTTCACCTGGATTTCTTGGCCCACTCTGGAGCTCACAACTAGTCACGTCAGCAAGAGGACACGTTTATTCCAACAACACAAGTATCTGAAAGAGCTGCAAAGCTGTGTGTGTAAATATTTGAATGTCAGAATGTATTCTACTGGTATAAATTGATGTTTGGTGAAGAGACAGGCAGGAAACATTCTTTTTGTAAAGAGAGGCAGTGCAATTCATTCAGCTTGCATTTGGGTATTGCCATTGTTCAGGTAAGTGGGCTGTGTTTGGGTGCACACAAGCTGCAAGAATCACAAAAGGCAGTTTCAGTGTTTTCTAGAACTGATTATCTTTTGCAGATGTAAGTCCAGCTCCCATCTCTGCTTACAGCTGAATTCTAAAAAATACAAATAAATAGGTATATTCGTTAAGTGTCCAGCACATAAAGAAACACACCTTTTTTTTTGGTGATGAAGCTGGTCTGTAATTTTCCCTGATGTAAAGTAGGTTTAAATAGACATTTAAAAATAAATAAACAAAAAATGAAGGCACAAGTCAGGGATATTGTCACTGTCCTTAGTGTCAGCACACAGCTTCAGTAGGCACAGTTTAAATGCCAAGTCAATGGTTGTCATAAAGTCCTCAGCTTAACAAAGTAAAGCAACAAGTTGGTGGAAGAATTGAAGAAGTGCTGCTGCAGTCAGTGTAGCATTAAACATTTAGTCTGTTTTCTAAGAAAACAAAAGGCAGAACAGAGCAGCAGGAGAGGTCCAGTGTCCAGTGAAACCTCAGACAAAGCTGCCCTGCAGTGTGAGCTCTGTGTGAGATCAGAGCTCATCCCACACCTACCAAGACTCTGATGAAGGAAATAAGATATTTCTGCCTGGGTTGGGATGATGCCTTTTCTGCATTAAACAGCTCTTTCCTTTTCCTGGCAGGACAAAGCCACTGATCTGGAGCACATCACTGCACAGAAAATTAATTACTATTGTCTGCTGGATGGTTGTCACTGGGACCATATCCAATGATCCTCATAGATCTCCAGGACACCTGACACAGGTAAATGATGCTGTTCTGCTTTCTGTTCCTAGCCAGTTCTTTACTTAGGGAGCTAAATGTTCAAGAGAGCCATCCTCAGAAGGGTGAAGCTGTTCTCAGTGGAGGATATTAACTGGAAGTCACTGCAGGTGACCCCAGCATTTGTTTAACTGTCAGTGTGTTTGCAGTTGTTCAGTCCTTTGTAAGAACTGGGATAGATACTCCATGAAATTTTAATTCTCACTCAGTTATTTAGTTTTTCTGTCCTCTGCTCATTACACAGTAAGTGTGTGAGGAAACTGTTTGGGCAAAGTTAAGTGTAAGTATGAATAATAATAATAATTCTTTATGGGTAGAGCTCATGAAGGACTGAAAGCAATAGGCTTTAGTGGTTTATTTCAGGAGAAAAAAGAAAACAAACCAAACAATATTTACTTAAGAGAGCAAGCTTAGAAAAAAAAAATACTTGAAGCAAATAATTCACCAATGTCTATATGAACCACAGTGGATTGATAATAGACTAACTCGATTTAATTAATGATTCCCAGCACACATAGCAAATGTTTTAACCTTGAAACACCTTTCTGTCTTTCCTAAACCTCACTGAAAATAAGCCTAGGGGTCCTAGCCCTCATCTGTGGGGCTCAGGAGGCTGTGGTTACACAGGCTGCTTCCACAGAGGAATTCTGCTGGTGTGCAGGAGCAGAGTGATCAGCTCTCTGAGAAGTCCAACAGCTTCAAACCTTTCCTCTCATGTATGGTATTAATGACATTATTTTGTTTAAACAGTAAAGTTGATTAACTCTTGTCTCTCTCCACAGACACGTGGCCCTGGAGCAACCCCTCTTTGTGGTGTGTCAGCCACCAGGTTTCTAGATGGCCTCAGTTCCAGTCTGTGGAAATCAAAAGGAGGATGACTAAAGGTATGTGATGGAACAGCAGATGTGAACTGTGGCAGAGCAGGGGTGCAGCACTGTCAGGGAAGGGGCAGCTTCTTAAAGGTCCCTGAAGTCTCCAAGACCTTGCCTTTTGGAGCAGACACGGGCATCAGGGGCAGGCCCTGAGCTGACTGGTTCCCTCTGGCTGGGCCACCCCAACCTCCTTCCCCAGAGCAGCTCTCTAGACTTGTCGTGGTCTGAAATCATCCAGCAGCCAAACACCAGGCAGCTGCTTGCTCACCCTCCCCCTGCCCTGGGGAGCAGGGAGAGAGAATTGGAGGGGTAGAGGTAAAGAGACTTATAGGATGAGATTAAAAAAAATCCAATTTAATTTAATAATTTAAATACTAATAGAAATAAAGGAATAGTAATAGTGGTGATAGAATATCCAAGCAAGTGATGCACAACCTGCTGACCACTGCCCAGCCTGCTCCCAGCTAGGAGAGAAAAATCCTGAAAGCACAATCCCAGGAGAGCCCTAGCTTCCCACCCTCACATATACACTGGGAATGGTGATGTATGGTATGGAATAGTCCACTGGCCAGTGCTGGTCCTTTGCTCTGGCTCTGCTCACACCAGCTTCTGGTGCACCTGCACACCAGTAAGGCAGGGGAGGTTGCAAAGTCCTTGATTGCTTAGCAAAAACTGAACCATCAGCATATTATCAGTGTGTTATCTTACTGGATCCAAAGCACAGCACTGTTCTTGCCACTCAGAGGAAACACTGGCTCCATCCCAGCCAAAACTGGGACAAGACTCAGTGAGTTGTGTGGGGACAAAAAAAACCCTGTGGGTTTTTTTGTCCCCATAGACTTCACAGCCTGGCCAGGGGTGCTCTGGATGTGCCCAGTGCCCCCTGAGGGAGCCAGTGAAGGCAGGGCTTTCCCTGATGCCCACCACCCTTCTTAAAGCCAACATCTTTGAGGTGTTAAGGCTCACTTAGGTTCTGACAAGTGCCTTGCTGCTGGAGATGAGTTTATGAGCAGTGCCTGGCCCCTGGAAGTGTCTCTTTTAGCTGTTTTCAGGGTAGTGCTGGCAGGGCAACAGAAATTCAGCTTCTCAGCCAGGCATTGGAGAGAAGGGGGCTTTTCTCCAGCTGCTCAGGTCTCTGGGGGAATGGTTGGAGATGGGTGCAAATCCAGGTGCAGGTCCTCTCAGTTACTTTCTGCTGATGCTTCTGCAGTGCAGCATGTCCTGCAATTCCAATACCCCAGGTGTTCATTTTGGGAACCACCCCTTGCTGTGATCTCCCCACCCCATTTGCCAAAGCAGCAGGTTGGGGTGGATTTGGGAGAGAAGTCAGTTGCTGTTCTGTGGGAACTGAGGTCCCTGGGAATGTGAGGGTGTTACACAGAAGCTGTGTGGGTCACTCGTGTGAAATGGGGGACTGGGAGTGGTGCCTGCAGAGCAGTGAGAGCAGGGTAATGGCATCCAGACCATTACAGTCTTACCTTGGAAAAACCAGCAGTCTAAAAGGTTGTAACACTGCTTCTGTAGAACATTAAACTATTCCTTTATGCTGATGATATCCTACTGTTAATTAAGGACTCGCATGCTTCCCCTCCTGCTCCTAATGAATATTGCTCTCTGAGTACAAAGTTATCATTGCACAAAATTAATGACTCTGAGACTGCAGTGATGCAGCTTTCTGGAGTTTGCCCTTCAGCCCTGCTCACCTCCTGGAATCTTAAGTGGGCACCCTAAAATACAGCACAAATGCTTAGGGGTTGATATTCACAAAGCCCTAGACAATGTAATTAAAGATCATTTAAATCCAATTATCAAGCAGGTAGGAAAAGATTTGGAGGGATAGCTAAATAAAAGCAAAGGTGTGTGATGCAGCAGGCCAGATTCTGCCCTCCTTTGTGATCCCATCAGGTTGTTGAAGTAGAAATGAGGACGTTGTGTAAGTCAACAGCCTCAGAATCACTGTCATAAGTGATCTCATGAGAGTATTTCCCACTGGCACCAGCAGTTGTGCATGCACTGAGCTGGCTTGGAGTGTAAATGTACATAAATAGCTAGAAAAACAATGAGGAATACTCACAATTACTAATAATTATATTCTCAACCCACACATAAAATAAAAAGGCATCCAGATAGGAATATTTCACCTGCAACTCAGCTGTTTATGTAGGTGGATCAACAGGTACCATAATCAGCATTACAGAATGTAACTACACCTAAACTTTGCTGCCAGCTTCCCATTTATCCAGAGCCTGTCCCTCTGACAGTATAAAATAGCAAACTGCCCTGGAAGCCACTGTAAAACTCCCCAACAGCTCCCACAGATAGGTACAGTTCAGGTGACAGGAATCTCAGGATCTGAGGATGAATTAAAAATGCCACAGGAAACAGTTGAAAAGCACTTAGATCTCTCAGACATGAGAGAAGTTAATATTCCCCCAAAATGTCATATAATTGGCTCTGTTTCATCCACCATCATGCAGATTTTTATGGGGTTTTTATTCCTAAAAGGGAACATTTTGAGAGAAAATGGCTGTATTTCAGGTAAGCTGGTCTTTTTTTTCCCTCCCCTGCATCATACTGTAAACTAGCTCTGCTGTTAAGCAGAATTTTCATTTCAGCAGTGGCTTGAATGGAAATATCCTTCTGGAAAGCACGTGGAATCTTTTGTGATGAGAGGAAAAATAGAAATATAATTGCAGCAGCTTGAAAAATTAATCACGACAGACAGTCTCACTCAAATACTTTCTAAATGGCATGATTTCTGGCCATTCAAAATGTCCTGTGGAATCGATTTTACCTCTGTCCAAAGGCAGACAAGGTCCATCCCAACAAATGTGCTCAGAATTCCTCAGCCTGTTGCAGGATTAGCTGGTGGAGGGCTGACAGCAGGAGCAATCTGGCTGTGGAAATGGTTGGTGCTGTTGTGCACGATTCCCACCTAGCAAAACAGAAAGCCCATATGTTCTGGAGAAAGCAGTGGTGGGTGTTTATGATGGGATGGAGGGTTGCAAATAAAAGGTGTCAATGAAAGAACAGTCTGGGCAGCACCAGGGAAAACTGAGAAGCTGTTGCTGGTACATGATCCATGCTGTACTGGAGAGGGGATCATCCTGCACTGAAACAGCTTTCATAGCAGCTCCACAGCTAACACATGGAAAACAGCACTGTGAAGACATCACAGAAAATGCTGAGCACGTGGGAGTTCCTCTTCAAAAGTGCAGCCTGAGAGGTGTGCTTTTCTCCTCCCCACACACCCACCTTCACCCAGTTCAACCAGCAAATTGCTTTGTGCACTGTAATGTCTGAATTGACAGAGACACCTGCAGTAGTCACAGATCTCATTCATTTAATCAGGATCTGTTGCTGTGTGGGCT
>VYZU01064163.1:0-10044 GCA_013401355.1 Ceyx cyanopectus | reverse complement strand
TCTCGGGCATTCTTTTGAAACAAAATTGTCCATCTAGTACTTCCTTTTAGAAAAATTAATGTGTCGAGGTAACGACCCTTTTTGCACAATGCTATATACTGCAGATTAATCACAGTTGAGTAACTGTGCTTTAAAAACCACCTATTTCCTCCTCAGGTGGGATGGCTCAGCCATGCAGAGCAGTTACGTAGCCTGGTTACTTTTTCACTTGAGCAACTCTACTGTGAAACCATCCCCAGGTACCTGAGAGAGCACCCAGGGCTTTATGGGGTAAAGCTGAAATAAAGAATAAAGCCAGAGCAGGGGGAGCTGACCCTGTGTGCCAGAGCCTGACTCACCCCACAGGGGCTGGGGAGGTGAGCTGCGGAGGTGGAGACCTTTGGAATTTCCTAGGGACAGTGCATACTTCTGCAGGGTTTTACACTAATGAGGGAGAAAACACAACTTCTGAGAGGTTAATTAAATCCCCAGCACTGTGTGGGGGCGTTGCAAGGTGCTGGCTTTCTTCGTGCTTTCCATTCCTGCCCTGATGTAGCCCTTTTCAGGGCAACTGAGGCAGTAACATCAACATACTGGTGGTCCCTGGGCTTCCCCGGATGTGTCATATCCATAGGGCATGCTGGGCTCCTGACACTGCTCAGTAGCTACTTTATACGTCCAAGGCTTCCCACACAGTACCTAAAATCATCCCTCTTGCCCCAGGCTGGAAGTTCAGGTCCATAACTCCTGCTGAACCCCTGAAGTCTGGGTCCAGCACCCACAGATCACTCACTGCCCAGCAACTCATCACCCCAGGATGACGAATATGTAGCTCTACTCAGAAATAAACCCGGTAGATCCAATCCAGCGCCCAGACACCTTCCAGCTGCCTGCCTGGGGCTGTTCTCTCCCTTCTCCGCCTCGCCAGTCCGCAGCTAGGGGAGGGGAGAGCGGCTTTTCCCCGGAGCGGCGGCGGGAGCATCGCTGGGCGCACTCTGCCACCTACAGACTTCCCACGGTAGCGCTCGCTGCAGCTGCAGCTGGGGATGCTGGAGACTGCGAAACCCCCCGCATCCCTGTAATACCTGCACACGGCTCCCCGAGCAGGAGCTGGGAGCTGGAGAGAACAGCCCCAGCTCTTCGGTGGCCAGGAGCCAGCCTGTGGGGACTGCAGGGTACTGTGGAAGTACTCTGGTAGCCAGAGCTGCAGGGCAAGGCTGCTCATCGACGGCTTTAAACTCATTCCTAACACATGCAAACCCCCAGAACAGCGTGGCCAGGGTCTATTAGCAGGTTGGAGGCTTTCACAGAGTTCCTCTAGCCCAGTGCCAGAGGCAGCCTTCAGACAGTGATGCTGTGTTTATATCACTAACCTCCAAACAAAAAATGAAAAGAAACCTCCTCTGAGGCTGAAAACGATGGCCTGAAAAAGAGTTTAAAGCATGCAAGCAGCAGATCCATCCTTGCTTTTGTCTCTTCACCTTTGTGACTTTTATCTGCATATCTTGGGGTACAGCCCTCCGTGAGGTGAGAAAGGGATGGAGGCTGAGCACCCAGCTGGTGACCCCAGAGATGTTGATCATTCCTTTCCAGGTGTTCCCACCCTCCCAGACCAAGGCAACACAGTGTCTCATCCCAGGGCGAGCAGACTTACACCAGGTCTTGGAAGCTGTTGATGTAGGCAGCGAAATAGGGAGCAAAAGTGGGACTGTCCTGGGCAGTGCTCCATGCCACAAACTTCTCCCCGAACCTGCAGGAGAGGGAGACACAGAGGATGTTAATGGTGGGGTGGCCAAGGATGGCTCGTTCCGTGCACACAGCGACGTCAGCAGACACGGGTGGCTGGCACGACCTGCTCTCTGTGTGCAGACACGGTTTTCCCAGCTGTCGTAACATGCGTGTGCACTGGAGGGGAAGAGACGGCAGATAATTATGGGTTTAGGGTGTGCTTGCCTGAGTGGGTATGCAGCACTGCTGGAGAGGTGCCAGGGATCTTGGCACGCCACATCCCCCACTTCTCCTCACATCGAGGGATAAACTGTGCCCGTGGTACTCGAGCTCGTCAGTCTTACCCTTCATTTCACTGGCTTTTGGGGCAGCTTAATATCTGCCCCTTTAACATGCATGGAAAGGATTTCCCTCGGGGCTGATTTTACTACAGAAGGTGAATAGGAACAGGGCAGCATCCCTACATTGCCACCCCATCACCTCAGCGAGGTGTGTTAGGTAACTGCTCTTCTTTTTCAGCTTCTGTGGTTCTGACAGCTGTCCTACAGCCAGATATGTGCTCAGGCAGGTTTTGCTCGGCGGTCCCATTCTTTGTCAAGGTAAAGGAACATGCTCAGGCTGGTCTCAGTCACTCGCATCTCAGGTTTGTTTAAGAAAAAACTTACATTTCAGTGACCCTTTAATCTGGGAGCTCTTGCTGCCCCTGCTTGCATTATTATTTATTTTTATTACTGCTTGCAGGCAGCAAGATCTGAGCCATAATCTGGGGACTACAGAGCAGAAAACATGGTCATAGCAAAGTGCAGGGTCCCGTGCCTGTTGGACATAGAAGGCAATCCATCCAGCTGTTTTCCTGGCCGTAACAGAGATCCCATCAGCCATTTTATAGGCATGGGACACAGGAGAAAACTCTCACCAGGACTCAGCCCAGGACACATAGGTGGTGTTTTGGACAGGCAAGGTCTGGGGTCCATAACTGCTGCTTGCTCCTGGCTGCAGCTGTAAGCAACCAACATCCAACACCACCAAGGCCCTGGATTCCAGCAGCTCCTTCCCAGAGCTCTGACCTCAGACTCTGGGATCCTCCAGTCCAGTCTGTGTCTGTTTAGGAATCTCTCCAAGTTGTTTTGCAGTTTGCTTAGTGCTGGGCTCACTGTGACCTCTCATTCTCCCGGGAGCAGACCCATACCTGCTCAGTGCCAGCATCTGGCCCCATGCACAGACCTTTTCCCTACTTTTTTACCAATGTGGGACTCATTTGGGAGGAATGTGCTGCCCGGAGTGGTGATGACCTTGGTATGAACTCATAAAGCTCTGCCAGACACAGCTCAAGCATTTTCATTTCCAGGCTTCTACTGATCCTTCCAGATATCTTCATGTGCTCCCCGATGATCTAGAAAAGGGCACAGAAATACTCTGGTGAGTGGGACAGGCAAGAGCAAAGCACCCTGCACCACGACCTCATGCAGCTGTGGTTCATAGAACAACTCACTGAGCACAGATGACTTGATGCCATTATTCTCTGGCTAATTAAAAATAATCATCTATAATAATAATAATATTTGAGCCAAAAGGCTCAAATTTATTTGTGTTACAATTTCCTTTCCTTTTTTTTTTATTTCTTCTTTTCTTTTTCCTTCTTTTCCTTCCTTCTTTCCCTTTTTTTTTTTTTTTTTCTTTTTTTTTTCCCTTTTTTCCCTCCCTTTTTCCCCTTTTTTTTTTTTTTTTTCTTTTTTTTTTCCCTTTTTTCCCTCCCTTTTTCCCCTTTTTTTTTTTTTTTTTGTATTATTTAATCAAAATGACTCAACCCTTTGAGGAAAAAGAATCCAAAGCCCTCCTGGATTTATTACCCTGTAGTCCCTAGAGTTAATAGGTGCTTTAGGTTTTAATACTGTTAAAATTGGAGTGGCTGTCACTGCCTCTGCCTACGGCCTTTCCACGGCTGCCACAGCCCCGGGACAAAGCTGCTCTTTCAGCCAAGGGGTTTTTCTAACAAACCTCGTCTTTCTGCCTTTTTTTCTTTTTCCTTTTTTTTTCTTTCTCTTTCTTCTTTCTAATCAAAGAAATTTAAGGACTTTAAAATCAGTCTCCTATTATGCTGCTGACACAATTGACAGCAGGTTTAATTTGCAGCTAGAAGGCAAGCGGGAGAGCTGGAAGTTGTAATAAATGGCATTTTCTGCTCTAATGTGTTCTGCCAGCTCGTGACTAACATCAATTATCGCAGGAGGCGGCACCTCCACCCCAGAAGGTAACGATCCCATTTCCCTGGAGCCAGAGACACCCCCCCACACACACACTTTGCCCCAGCTAATTAAATACCGTTTGAATATCAAAGGAGAGCGAGGAGTGGTAGAGATTTTCCTCCACTTCGGGGTGAACTTCCTTCTCCCACTTCTCCGTGGCCTCCAGTCTCAGGATGTTTTCAAAACAGCTTCTGATTTTCTCCTAAATGTTACAGGTGGGAAGCAAACAGCCAGCTGAGGCTAGCAAAGCTGCTCTGTCAGCAAGTGTGCAAGGCTCACGAGTGCAGCGTGGGAAGGGGAGCAGAGGCAAAGGTGCTCCCAAATCAGAGTGGGATGGTTCTCCTGGCAGGGAAGCACTGTGTCAGATGTTAGCTTGATTGCAAAGTGCAAGGTCAGGACTAAAGGTTGAATTTGTCCTTTCTGATGATACAGCCACTCGAGTCAGCAGCAGCCCCATTCAGTCCTGGCTGACAAATGGATCTTGTGGGTACAACACAACGATTCTTCACCAGCGTGATGGAGCAACACCCATTTCATTCATCTGGGTACCTTAAGCTCATGTTTGAGTCCTGCAAAGAGCCTTACACAGGGTCCTGGCCAAGGATGATGGCAAACAACTGCAGAAGGGGGTTCCTAGGGGCCAAACCGTGGGACACCCTCTGGGTGGGACATGCCCAATAGCAAACCTCAGATGTGCTGGAGGAAATCACACACTGTGGAGGCAGCAGCTAAAATGCCTTTACATACTCTATGGGTCTAATATAGTCCCTTAGGCTCTGTGATCATCCCAGTTCATGCCCGTGGCCTGCTCTGGTCCCTGCATTTGTGTTTGGGGTTTTTTGGCTTTGATTAAAGCCCATTCTGCATGGTGCTGGTAGGATCCATTTAAGACTACCCATATGCAGCCATTTAAGACTTCTCAATGAGTCTGGGGTTCCCGTGCCTTCCCTGGTGGGCATGCAGGGACAAGGTCAAAAGTCTCACCTTTGCAGAAGCAAGGAATCCTTCCTTCAGTCTTTCCCAATCCTCTGGTGGTAACAACAGGGACAGATTCTCTGTCTTAACTTCTGGTTTGAGGTCCGGGTGACCCAGAAGGAGTTCACTGGAAAGATTCAAATGAACAGATTAGATTGCCTTGGAGTGTGAGTAAACCGATGGAATATTCATGTGGCATGAGCTACATAATTATTAAGCCGTGAGGAATATACTTAAAGCTTAAATTGTGATGCTTGTTTTCAAGCTTTAACAAGAAAATCTTTCCTTGCTATTCAAAATCCTAATTATTCAAAATCAAAGTGATCTCAGGTTCCAGCCCACCTTAGAAATCTTGATACTTCTGAGTTGTTTGGACATGAAAAGTACTATGAGAATTTACTTTTTAAAATAAACAACCTGAAGTTGATTCATCCGACTACCAGCTGGTGAAATGCCTTTCGGGGTAATTCCTGCAGCTCTGAAGAGAGCTGGTCTCCTCGGCTCCTCTCTGGTGCCACATCTCAGCTTGTGCCAGCCTGTTCTTTCCCCTGGCCAGGGGAGGTGGCAGAGCAGCCTGGAAGGCAGTGCCATGCCTGGGACACGGGCCATGGCATCACCCATGGCAGCAGCAGGGGGATGTGCAGCGACAGGCTGCAAAGAGGCTCAGCTGATAGCAGAATCAGACCTCCCTCTCCTCTGGATCCCCGGGTAATCAGCACAGCTGATTAGTGAGAGAGCAGAGAAAGGGAGGGAGAGCTGGTGTTTCTCCCTCTGGGGTGAGAAACCCATGATTAGCCTGCAGGATTGAACGTGCTGCCCTCACACTCTGCCACCAACCATTGTCTGTCAGGGTGATGGAGGTGGAGAAGAAAAAAAGCAGCAAATATTTATGCCCTTGATGAATGTAGTATGTAAGCTGCAGGCAGTCACCGGGGTGGTGGGGAACACAGCTGTGAGGTTCTACACCCAGCCTGGGCATTTGCCCAACACCCAAAAAGGGGTTCCCGTTGCCAAACCACTGTCCAGCCCACGCTGGGGTTTCAGTTCCACGGAGCTGGGGCAGCCTGACTGCTTAGCAGAGAAAAACTCAGCCTGATAATGCCCTGGAGTCAGTGTTCCCACAGCCGTGGTTCAGAGTTCCCAGAGAGGTACATCTGCTGGTGCAGGACTCTGCTGCTCATTGAAAAGGACACCACAGATTGGAGTACAAAGAGTTTGGGTCCATCCTGAGATCTGGGGTCCAGTCTGCTACTGGGCCAGCCAGGATTTTGTTTTGGGATGGATGTTTTTATGTGTTTACTGGCAGACCCATCTCCTGTGGGCATTGTCTCCTTTTTCCTCCTCATTCCACTATATATTCCTGTTGGGTTTTAGTCTGGGAGCTCTTTGGGGCTGGGTGCTGGGCTGTGGCCAGAGAACAGCTGAGGACACTGACAATGCCTGGACCTTCCATGGGTGTCTTAGATACCTTCTTGGGCTGCAGAAGGAGGCAATGTCCGGCAGCAATGTTTTAACTACTGTTGCAAAGAATTCCTGCCTTTATTGCCACACATCCAGCGTGCTCAGGGGCTGGTGTCTGATACGTCCATACAGACCCTAGAATATTTTAGTCACTCCTGCATTGCAGGGAGCTTTAAGAGACCCTCCTCCACAGACCTCCCATTCAACTCTCAGATGTGCCTGAGCCAGCAGAGCCTTTGTTTTAATGTGGCTAATTCCACGTGGTAATATCCTGGCACCTCCTCGAGATGACTCTGACCCCTGAGCACATGGCCTGTTTCCAAATACATCACAGTTCTAATTAAACAGGAAGAAAGCAGCACTCCCCCACCAGCCCCTCCCTGTGCTGAAAAAGTCACGGAGCAGCTGATGGACCTTGGAAAATATTTTCAGAAATGGAGCAGGTTTATCAGAGCTGCAAGAAGGAGCTTCCTGGCATGGGGAGAAGAGCAAGTGGGAGAGAGAGAGGGGGAAATGGATTAACAGATCTGTGGAAAGCAGTAAGGGCTTGATCCGCAAATCTTTGTCCCCATCTATGAATAGATTATCTGGCCCTACTACAGAAGTGACCATGTGGCTCTTGTTTGCCTGGAAATCTGCTGCTTTCCAAGGAGCCTGTGACAGTCTCTGCAGGAGGCTGAGGCAGCAGCTTACCTGAGGTAGGTGTTGGCCACCCAGTCGAGCAAGGTGTAGAGCTCATTGAATTCCAGGGGTTTCTGGGACAGATCTTGCAAGTGTGAGGCAATGGCCCTGTGAAAAGCCTCCACATACATGTCACACACCTGGTACTCCTCTGGGTAGCACTTTGTGACTGATAGCTTGATTTTCAGTAAGTCTTTGCTTAGCTGCTCCTGGAGGAAACGTAAGTGAAGATCAAGCCAAGAACTCTCCTCTTCCTTGGGTGCCATGGGTGCCTTCAGGACCCTTTTTCTGGCACTCTCACTGATAGCTTGTCTCCACTCCTCCCTCCACTTTCTGGGCGTGCCAAGCAAGTCTGACCCCGGAGCAGCAGCATTGCCTGTGTCAGGGTGAGCTGCTTCTTCACGCACGATTAAAGTCCCCAGGGAGGTCAGCACAGAATCCTCTACAGTGGGATGCTCCAGTGTTCCTTCCACTATGGACTGGATCATGCTGGTGATGGAGCTATAAAGCAAATCCACGTCCTTGCATTTCCGAGCCAGTTCCTGGGGGTTGTCTTTGTATTTACCAGCATCTCGCTCAGCAATGGTCTCATCTTCCATGTACCTGATGCTTGCAAATGCTTCCAAAAGTTGTCTTTTCTGAATGAGTTCGTGGATTTCCATCACTGCAGAAAGAAATAGGGAAGAGGCTGGGACAAAGCAGGTGTTAGGTGCTTGACAGGTTGGAGACAGGACAAGATGCTCTACAGGGAGGTTTGCAGGGCTGCTGTGAAGTAGCCAGGTCCCAGCAGTGCCCCCAAGACTGAAAGAGCACTCAAAGGAGATAGGGACTGGTTTGTAGCCCAGAATTTATGTCCTTGGGCTTGTCTGCACACAGATTTTATACCATCTGCCCAAATAATCTGTGCAGTGTGAGAGTATCTGTGTAAAGACAAGAAATATACCAATAATCCAGCTACTGATGCAGCACACAATGCACAGTGATGTGTGTGAGTGCCTATATGGAGCTGCTTCTGCACTCAGAGTGGAGGGAGGGTGTGCCAGTTAACTTAGTCTCTTCTAGATCAATTAATATTAAACCTGTGTTTGCACAAATGCTTGCAGTGAGAGACTAAGGGAATACATTCTGTTCTGTTTATCAAAGGGAGGAAATATGATTTAATCACCATCTAGGGTAATTATTCAGGGAGGTGAGATTGGGTGCTAAATGGATCTTTAATTTAGCAGTACAAGATCAGCCAGCTGGTAGCTGAAGGAAGACAATTGAAAGGCAATTAACCATTATGCAGCTTAATGGTGCACATGGTGGTGTCTCCATCACTTGCCACATTTATCTCAGGATGAGATGTGTTCCTGACAGGGCTGCTCTGGCCCAGGACAATCACGAGTTAGTTGGCACAGGCTGTGCCTTACTCCTGCAATTCCTCAACTTGTTTATTGCAAGAGATTAAAAGGGCTTTAGGTAACAGTTCCTGGCACTCCTCACCTTTGAGAGCAGAGCAGCAAAATTTGGGATGGGCTCAGATCTATTTACCAGTCTCACAATAAACAGCTTCATGGCACAGCAGGGCACATGACAGCAGTGAGACAGTGTCACCCTTCCCTCCACCATGATAGACTGGGCAGTAGGACAAGAAGTTATTTCTGATCAATTTAGGCTAAGGAAAGCTCAAGGCATGTTGACCCACTTCATCCTGTCTGCTGGTGGATGTTATAATCCTCCTGCCTTCAGAAGTGCAGGAGAATGGTGCCCAGACCAAGGTAAAGTCAGTGCAGGGACTTCAGTCAGTCAAGTGCCCACACTCGAGGGCAGGTGAGTGCTGTGCTGAAGGTGCCTACTATAATTTGACTAAGACCTGTCTATACAATGCTGACAAAATGCATGAGAGTGGCCAGCCTGGGAAAACAAACAGCATCAGTGTTGGGAGAATAGAGGGAAAGTCAGTGTAAGAGAACATCTGTGGGGGTCCCCTTGGAGGGCAGCCTCTAGGATTAGGAACCAAGGTGGAGAGGCCTAACGAGATCACATCCAAACCATCTTTTTTTCCCCCCCCAGGCCTTGCAGGAACCTCCAGAGCACAGTGTGTGGAGCAGCAGTCTGAGAGCTGGAGAGCTGAAATGGCCCAGAAGTGCAGTGCAGGCAGTAGCGTAGAAGAGCCCACACTGCACTTCTGGATACTGTCAGGCCAGCAGCTCCCACGCTGTGCACAGCAGTTTGGTGACTGGTGTGTGATGGGTGATCCATCTGCTGACAGGCTGACAGGCAGGTTGCTGATATGCCTAAATTAATGCAACCACAGAGCAGCACATTCAGTAACAGGGGACTTACCAAGGTAACACCCCAACAAGTTTGATCAAGGGATGGCAGTTGTCTCTGCCTCATCATGGGTTGTTTATCACCTCTGTTGGGCACAAAACTGGCTAAGTATAAATTACTTGAAGGTTATACATACTCTACCAAGGACATGACACTGGTGGTGTAGCTTCTTACCCGAGAGAGGCTTTCCTAGAACGGGTTCTTCTGCCTTCTCACCAGTCTCCCGTGTGCCATCACAGCTGGGGGGTTTGTTCTCATCGTAGCTCTTGGAGGAGACCCAGGAGAGTCTCTTTCCCTTCCAGGTGCCAGACCCTTCCCTCCCCCTCTCTCTGTTCAGAGTCCGTATTGATTTCCGGATGCTCAACATGGTTTTAATGCCTCTTTCAAAGAACCCACTGTCCCTGCTGTGCAAAGCTGGGCTGCTGAACTCAGTAGCAAGCTCCATCTTTACCTCCCGTGCACTGTTTGTCAGGGAGGGTGGTTCCAAGGTCATGCTCCTGGGATCTGGCTCTGTGTTTGGATTCATCTTGACTTTCAGCAGGGGGATTTCCAAACGGGTTAATGGTAGTCACTGAAATGCATGAAACAGCAGAATTAAATGAGACATTCAAAACAGAGCATTACTGTGTCTCCAAAGTCAGTCCTGGGCTGAAAATCT
>VYZU01064121.1:0-36139 GCA_013401355.1 Ceyx cyanopectus | reverse complement strand
TTTTTTTACTTTTTTTTCTTTTTCTATTTTTTCTTTTCTTCTTTTATTTTCTTTTTTCTTTTTTCTCTTTTCTTTTTCCTTTTCCTTTCCCTCCCTTTTTCCTTCCTTCCCTTTTTCCTTCCCTTTCCATTCCCTTCCCTTTCTCCTTCCCTTTCTCTTCCTTTCCTTTCCTTTCCTTTCCTTTCCTTTCCTTTCCTTTCCTTTCCTTTTTCTTTTTTTTTTCTTTCTGAAGAGCTGAAATCTCTTTAGTGGAAAGTCACATTCACTCTTGGTGAAGTTACATACCAAGGTTATGTTGCAGCTAAAAAGAATTTGGAAAACAATGTGTAAACTTGAAAAATGAACCATTCCTTCACATATATAACTTAGTAGATCGTCCTCAATCATAATTATAGACAGATCTGGATTGAAGCGATTATTGAATGCATTGTCCTTAAAGATAATCACGGACATGACCACTAGTGACACTGTGATGGAAAGGGCTAAACAGTGCAGTTCATCATCTCAGCCCTTGAAATGGCTGAGATATGCAAAAGTGCACGTTTTATACAAGAAGTATAAATAGTACAAAGGGAGAAAGACCAAACAAACAAACAAACAAACCAAACCAAACCAAACCGAACCAAACCGAACCAAACAAAAAAAAACCAAGAGGAGGAATCAAGTGGCTTTGAAGACTGCTGTGTTTGAGGAACAATTTGATGAAGCAAGATGATGCTAACTTAAAAAAGTGTAATTTGTCATGACTGCCTCCTTTTTTTCCCTGCCTCCCAAAACAGTGCATTTTGCAGTTTGCACCTTTTGCAATTTTTACCTGGGAAAAAGGTGGCTTGGGTAAAAGATTGTTTACATGGGAATATACTTGGGTGGAAAAATAGCTTAACAAACTAAAGCATAATTTATCTCTTGTCTATTTGGACATGCACCAAGTATTTTTTTAGATATTTTGAAACCTCAGTTAATGAATCCCCCTGCAAAAGTCCATTAAATGCCTTCTGGGTGGGATTCATTCCTTGAAGGACACCAAATATCAGAGAGGGATGATTTCACAGAATGTTAGGGATTGGAAGGGACCTAGAAATATTGTTGAGTCCAACCCCCCTGCCAGAACAGGATCAGTCAGGGCAGGTCATCACACAGGAATGGATCCAGACGGGTTTTGAATATCTCCAGAGAGGGAGACTCCACAATCTCCCTGGGCAGCCTGTTCCAATGTTGTGTTAACCTCACCATGAAGAAATCTTTTCTCATGTTTATGTGGAACTTCCTTTGTTCCAGCTGCACCCACTGCCCCTTCTCCTATCACTGGATGTCCCTGAGCAGACTCTGGCTCCATCCTCCTGACACTTATCCTTTACATATTTATAAACATTAACAAGGTCACTCTCAGTCTCCTCCAAGCTAAAGAGCCCCAGCTCCCTCAGCCTTTCGTCAGCAGGGAGATGCTCCCCTCTTTCCAGTTCCAGCATCTCTGGGGCTTTGCATTGGACTCTCTCTAGCAGTTCCTGAACTGGAGGCCCAGAACTAGAATATTCGATATGCGGCCTCAGAGGGCAGAGCAGAGGGGCAGGAGAACCTGTCTTGACCTGCTAAACACACCCCTTCTGACCCACCCTAGGATGCCATTGTCCTTCCTGGCTTCCAGGGCCCATAGCTTCCTCATGGTCACCCTGCTGCCACCAGCACACCCAGATCTCTTTCCCCTACATTGCTTTCCAACAAGTCAGTCCCCAGTTTATACTGGTACCTTTTTCCAAGTGCATTTCCAAGTGCAAGTGATTTCCAAATGCAGTATGATTCAGATAATGCTGTAATGTCTCATGCTGAGGCAAATACCTTATGTACATGTTTCTTCTGTACTTTCTTTAGTCAGTCCCATCCAACTCCATAATTTTTTTCAGGAAAACCCTATATATTCTATAAGTAAGGTGAGCAGCTGATTATGTTGCTTTTGACTACCAATGCTCTCAATATGCAGATTATTCTATCCAAAGGTAATGGTAATTATGTGATTGTCTCTGTATGTAAAGGTGCATCTGTGGAAGAGGTCAGAGAAAATAGGGAGTTCATAATCCTGGAATCCTGGGCAATCTAACTATCAGCTGGGGGATATGGCAATCCACTGTTACTCTACATTACTATACACAGGGCAGAGAAAAACTCTTCAAAGGATATGGGTGATTAAAATGAGTATTTTGTTTCCTCTTTGAATGTAATTCTTTTCCTCTGAGTTTGGCAGAGCAGCATGCAATATCTGTCTCCAGCAGAGTAATATATTGGAGATGCTATGCCATGCCCTTAAACCTTTGAGTCATATTATGTGTTTAAAGGGTTTCAGGAGCCATAATACGTTTGCTGGGAGGTAGCAGCACATGCAAAACACTGAAATACCCCTCAGATACTTTTTGTTCTTGTCATTCCAGTGTCCTTTTTCACTTGCTCTTTTTTGCCTGTTCCGCTTCCATACCTCTTCCACTAGCATGATTAGTTTTGGCACTAGCAGCCGTCCAAATGCATGATAGACTTTTAAAATAAACACTTGAAGTGTCTTGCTTCCCCTTCAGCCATGCCTACACAAAGCAGTCAGCGTCCCGTGCCTAGCAAGGCCTCTTTGTACCAGGTCTGTCAACAGTCCAGGTAGAAAAAATGGGGGGAAATTTCAGCCCCTGTGTCCTGACAGTTCAGCAACATGTGTTTTGCTGGAATGCTGCATCTTGGGACCTGTTTCTGGACGTCCTCAATAAGGCTTTGCAGGACAGATGTGGGCTGCTGAAGCAGCTCCAAATAGCTGGCTCAGAGCTGGACTGATGCCTTCATCTAATTTAGAGCCACGTGGAGGCTGCAAAGCAGCTCTCTCTGTGCCTTTTTTTCTTGTCTTCCTGTGTATTTGTCTTGCACTCCAAGGCTCAGCTCTACAGACCTATTTGAGCTTACTCCTTGATATCAGTGAGAGCTATGTGCCTACATGGGAAATAGATAGCAAACATCTGCTGCAGATCCAGGTCTGAGATTTTGAATCTCTAGTTTACCCTGTGCTGATGATGTCAGGGTTGAAAAGGGACTACTGTGAAGAAATGTTCTGGTGGCCTGAAATTGCTTAGATTTTTCTTTGCTCTGGAGGCTTAAAAAAGCTGCAGAGGAGGATCTTGTTATACTGAATGGATTACAATGGTCCCCCAGTCCTCTCTCATGAAGTCTGGCTGCTGTCTCGTTGGACTGCAGTGGAGAAAGTGGTTTTCCAAGCATTGCAGTTGCCCACTGTGCTCCCCCTGTGATGGGATCCTAAATCCTTCTCCCTTGCATACCAAGAATCTCCACTTTTAACAGCACATACTCACCACTCTTATTGTGGAGCTGATCCCACTGATTTTTATTGTGTGCATGTTCACATAATTTATTTCTCTTTTGCTTATTGACCGTCTGTTTATTTTCTTCTCCTTTGGTATCTGTTCCATCTCCTTATTTTCCTTTTTTTACCTTCCTTGTTGAGAAAAAAAGAAGAAAGCAATGGAACTTTTTCCTCACTGGTTTATGAGTTCATTCTTGTATCATCCAGTTAAACATCCTATTAAACAAGGCACTCTCAGGAACAGGTTATTGACAGTAAACTCTCCATGTTAGGCCTCTGATTCATGCCTGAAATTAGTTTCAGAACAACAGAGGGAAGCTTTTGGCCTTGAACTGTTATGTCCCTTGTGCTGAAAGAGAGTTTTTATTTACACAGTCCTTTTAAACTTCTACGAGCTCATGGCCTGATTCCCTAGTTCTCCACAGCTGATTCCATCACTGATGATTAAGCAGTTCTAAAAAGAGTAACGTCCCACCAGACCATACCTCTTATACTTGTGAAAAGGCAAGGGACTGTGCCAGATATTTGGCTCGTGATCCCACCTATAGCCCCATTTGTGGGGCTTTGGACCCCACTTCTGTAATAGATTTTGCCTTGAGCTCATGGCTTCCCTTGTGAATATAATGATCTCTTTGTCTTTATGACCCCTAGCTCAGTAACTGCAGTAAGCAACAGAAAAGCAGGACCTTCACCTTCTGTGGGTTATGTCTCATTTACATTCTCCAAGGGCTTCAGCTGGAAGTACAAGCTTCAGGATCCCTCCAAGTAATGGATATTTGCAGACAAGCACAAATGAGTCTCCTGCCTAATGAAAGTTGGTTGATTTGTTGCCTTCTCTGCTTTAGATCATCCTTATTGATTCAAAATTTTGAGGGTTTGATATTTCCAGGAAGGGATAAGGTGACAAGGCATAGCTNATATGGCAATCCACTGTTACTCTACATTACTATACACAGGGCAGAGAAAAACTCTTCAAAGGATATGGGTGATTAAAATGAGTATTTTGTTTCCTCTTTGAATGTAATTCTTTTCCTCTGAGTTTGGCAGAGCAGCATGCAATATCTGTCTCCAGCAGAGTAATATATTGGAGATGCTATGCCATGCCCTTAAACCTTTGAGTCATATTATGTGTTTAAAGGGTTTCAGGAGCCATAATACGTTTGCTGGGAGGTAGCAGCACATGCAAAACACTGAAATACCCCTCAGATACTTTTTGTTCTTGTCATTCCAGTGTCCTTTTTCACTTGCTCTTTTTTGCCTGTTCCGCTTCCATACCTCTTCCACTAGCATGATTAGTTTTGGCACTAGCAGCCGTCCAAATGCATGATAGACTTTTAAAATAAACACTTGAAGTGTCTTGCTTCCCCTTCAGCCATGCCTACACAAAGCAGTCAGCGTCCCGTGCCTAGCAAGGCCTCTTTGTACCAGGTCTGTCAACAGTCCAGGTAGAAAAAATGGGGGGAAATTTCAGCCCCTGTGTCCTGACAGTTCAGCAACATGTGTTTTGCTGGAATGCTGCATCTTGGGACCTGTTTCTGGACGTCCTCAATAAGGCTTTGCAGGACAGATGTGGGCTGCTGAAGCAGCTCCAAATAGCTGGCTCAGAGCTGGACTGATGCCTTCATCTAATTTAGAGCCACGTGGAGGCTGCAAAGCAGCTCTCTCTGTGCCTTTTTTTCTTGTCTTCCTGTGTATTTGTCTTGCACTCCAAGGCTCAGCTCTACAGACCTATTTGAGCTTACTCCTTGATATCAGTGAGAGCTATGTGCCTACATGGGAAATAGATAGCAAACATCTGCTGCAGATCCAGGTCTGAGATTTTGAATCTCTAGTTTACCCTGTGCTGATGATGTCAGGGTTGAAAAGGGACTACTGTGAAGAAATGTTCTGGTGGCCTGAAATTGCTTAGATTTTTCTTTGCTCTGGAGGCTTAAAAAAGCTGCAGAGGAGGATCTTGTTATACTGAATGGATTACAATGGTCCCCCAGTCCTCTCTCATGAAGTCTGGCTGCTGTCTCGTTGGACTGCAGTGGAGAAAGTGGTTTTCCAAGCATTGCAGTTGCCCACTGTGCTCCCCCTGTGATGGGATCCTAAATCCTTCTCCCTTGCATACCAAGAATCTCCACTTTTAACAGCACATACTCACCACTCTTATTGTGGAGCTGATCCCACTGATTTTTATTGTGTGCATGTTCACATAATTTATTTCTCTTTTGCTTATTGACCGTCTGTTTATTTTCTTCTCCTTTGGTATCTGTTCCATCTCCTTATTTTCCTTTTTTTACCTTCCTTGTTGAGAAAAAAAGAAGAAAGCAATGGAACTTTTTCCTCACTGGTTTATGAGTTCATTCTTGTATCATCCAGTTAAACATCCTATTAAACAAGGCACTCTCAGGAACAGGTTATTGACAGTAAACTCTCCATGTTAGGCCTCTGATTCATGCCTGAAATTAGTTTCAGAACAACAGAGGGAAGCTTTTGGCCTTGAACTGTTATGTCCCTTGTGCTGAAAGAGAGTTTTTATTTACACAGTCCTTTTAAACTTCTACGAGCTCATGGCCTGATTCCCTAGTTCTCCACAGCTGATTCCATCACTGATGATTAAGCAGTTCTAAAAAGAGTAACGTCCCACCAGACCATACCTCTTATACTTGTGAAAAGGCAAGGGACTGTGCCAGATATTTGGCTCGTGATCCCACCTATAGCCCCATTTGTGGGGCTTTGGACCCCACTTCTGTAATAGATTTTGCCTTGAGCTCATGGCTTCCCTTGTGAATATAATGATCTCTTTGTCTTTATGACCCCTAGCTCAGTAACTGCAGTAAGCAACAGAAAAGCAGGACCTTCACCTTCTGTGGGTTATGTCTCATTTACATTCTCCAAGGGCTTCAGCTGGAAGTACAAGCTTCAGGATCCCTCCAAGTAATGGATATTTGCAGACAAGCACAAATGAGTCTCCTGCCTAATGAAAGTTGGTTGATTTGTTGCCTTCTCTGCTTTAGATCATCCTTATTGATTCAAAATTTTGAGGGTTTGATATTTCCAGGAAGGGATAAGGTGACAAGGCATAGCTGTGCAGTTCTCTATAACATAACTGCAGGAATTTACCACACAGTTTTCTCCGTGGTTCAATCATGTGAGTAACTGCTGTAACCTGGAACTTGATCATTACTTATTCTCCAGAGAAAGAAGTCACAAGTTGTTAAGACTGACAAAGTTTATACAGGGCCACTGGAGTAAAATCACAAAAGCTTTTTGGCCTAGGGAAAGTGAAACTGTTCAACATGAGATCCACACTCAGACAAGAAAAGCTATTGTTTAAGTTTTAAGTCACTTCACTGCTAGGTATGGCAACTGTTCCTCAGCTGGCAGGGAGCAAAGTGTGTGCTGTAACTGCTGCCTGCAGTCGGAGTTTAGGAGTCATGTTTTTCCATGAAAAGGAGAATACTTCCCCCTGTTCAAATTAAGATGTAAAACAGCATGGCCTCTGCTCAGCACTGCCCCAAGTACTATTTGGATAAGGCGGAACCTGGAACACCCATGTCAAGCCACTCAAATCTGCTGTTAACCTGACCTATTTATCTATTAGTTATTTGTAAGAAAAATTATCTAAATGCTAATTGAGATCAGTGTCCCATTCTGCTAATTGCATTGTAGCAAACACAGTAATAACAAACACAGTAATAAAGGCTCTGTCTTGAAGAACTTATGATCTAAAAGCACAATGAAGATAATGAGTGGGAAACAAAAAAAAAAGAAAAATGGCTTGGAAGCTGTCAATAGAAAGACCTGCAGAGTGAAGTTTTGTTGTACAAGTTTATTTCAGTGGGATGGATACTCTGCTGTGTCTGGTTATGTATGATCTATCCAGATAAAGGAGGTTCTTTCTAGCCATCATCTGTAGCCCATCCTTGGGCAGTATCTCTCCACTCTTTCAGCAGGTACTGGAGGAATGAAACTCAGGTTAAATGTACAAATAAAGGGAGAAAGGAGGAATTATCTGCTGTGGAATGCTGTTTGGCATGCTGACTCCTGTGCATGTGTACACTCACACACACACATTCATTTATGTACACACAAAAAGANGCAAACATCTGCTGCAGATCCAGGTCTGAGATTTTGAATCTCTAGTTTACCCTGTGCTGATGATGTCAGGGTTGAAAAGGGACTACTGTGAAGAAATGTTCTGGTGGCCTGAAATTGCTTAGATTTTTCTTTGCTCTGGAGGCTTAAAAAAGCTGCAGAGGAGGATCTTGTTATACTGAATGGATTACAATGGTCCCCCAGTCCTCTCTCATGAAGTCTGGCTGCTGTCTCGTTGGACTGCAGTGGAGAAAGTGGTTTTCCAAGCATTGCAGTTGCCCACTGTGCTCCCCCTGTGATGGGATCCTAAATCCTTCTCCCTTGCATACCAAGAATCTCCACTTTTAACAGCACATACTCACCACTCTTATTGTGGAGCTGATCCCACTGATTTTTATTGTGTGCATGTTCACATAATTTATTTCTCTTTTGCTTATTGACCGTCTGTTTATTTTCTTCTCCTTTGGTATCTGTTCCATCTCCTTATTTTCCTTTTTTTACCTTCCTTGTTGAGAAAAAAAGAAGAAAGCAATGGAACATGAGCAGGTCTCTTAAATGTTCTGTGTCTCTGCCACATCATAGGATAGGTCTCTGTTGCCTTCATCTGGCCAGTATATCAAATCAGAGAACAGTCTGAGACCCACTGCAGCTGTAGAGCCTGCAGTAGAAAAGCCTCTGACAACCACCTCAAACTTAATGCTGNTACCTCTTATACTTGTGAAAAGGCAAGGGACTGTGCCAGATATTTGGCTCGTGATCCCACCTATAGCCCCATTTGTGGGGCTTTGGACCCCACTTCTGTAATAGATTTTGCCTTGAGCTCATGGCTTCCCTTGTGAATATAATGATCTCTTTGTCTTTATGACCCCTAGCTCAGTAACTGCAGTAAGCAACAGAAAAGCAGGACCTTCACCTTCTGTGGGTTATGTCTCATTTACATTCTCCAAGGGCTTCAGCTGGAAGTACAAGCTTCAGGATCCCTCCAAGTAATGGATATTTGCAGACAAGCACAAATGAGTCTCCTGCCTAATGAAAGTTGGTTGATTTGTTGCCTTCTCTGCTTTAGATCATCCTTATTGATTCAAAATTTTGAGGGTTTGATATTTCCAGGAAGGGATAAGGTGACAAGGCATAGCTGTGCAGTTCTCTATAACATAACTGCAGGAATTTACCACACAGTTTTCTCCGTGGTTCAATCATGTGAGTAACTGCTGTAACCTGGAACTTGATCATTACTTATTCTCCAGAGAAAGAAGTCACAAGTTGTTAAGACTGACAAAGTTTATACAGGGCCACTGGAGTAAAATCACAAAAGCTTTTTGGCCTAGGGAAAGTGAAACTGTTCAACATGAGATCCACACTCAGACAAGAAAAGCTATTGTTTAAGTTTTAAGTCACTTCACTGCTAGGTATGGCAACTGTTCCTCAGCTGGCAGGGAGCAAAGTGTGTGCTGTAACTGCTGCCTGCAGTCGGAGTTTAGGAGTCATGTTTTTCCATGAAAAGGAGAATACTTCCCCCTGTTCAAATTAAGATGTAAAACAGCATGGCCTCTGCTCAGCACTGCCCCAAGTACTATTTGGATAAGGCGGAACCTGGAACACCCATGTCAAGCCACTCAAATCTGCTGTTAACCTGACCTATTTATCTATTAGTTATTTGTAAGAAAAATTATCTAAATGCTAATTGAGATCAGTGTCCCATTCTGCTAATTGCATTGTAGCAAACACAGTAATAACAAACACAGTAATAAAGGCTCTGTCTTGAAGAACTTATGATCTAAAAGCACAATGAAGATAATGAGTGGGAAACAAAAAAAAAAGAAAAATGGCTTGGAAGCTGTCAATAGAAAGACCTGCAGAGTGAAGTTTTGTTGTACAAGTTTATTTCAGTGGGATGGATACTCTGCTGTGTCTGGTTATGTATGATCTATCCAGATAAAGGAGGTTCTTTCTAGCCATCATCTGTAGCCCATCCTTGGGCAGTATCTCTCCACTCTTTCAGCAGGTACTGGAGGAATGAAACTCAGGTTAAATGTACAAATAAAGGGAGAAAGGAGGAATTATCTGCTGTGGAATGCTGTTTGGCATGCTGACTCCTGTGCATGTGTACACTCACACACACACATTCATTTATGTACACACAAAAAGACCCAGAAGGAGGTGAGAAAGGAAAGTTTTTCAACCTCTCACTAAGCCTCAAAAAGGGAGTGAGTGAATTCTCTAAGCGAGCAGTAAAGATTTAGAGGAGAATCCAACTGCAGCTTGTGTTTCATATTTGTGTTGGATGCTCAGGTTTCCAAATTAAATCTGCAAATTAGACAGGAGTCCGTATTGTCTGCTGATCATCTGTTTAGGGGGAGAAGAACAGAAATGACAGAAGAAAAACACTTGTGTACAACAGTAGTAATTAAAATCAAGGATTTAAGCATTACCACCCCTCCCCCCAGCCAGATTTGTCTGGGGAGAAGATAAATAACTTCAACTGCAGGCTCCATGCTTTCTCAAGATCTGAAATATTTAAACCAGGTCCCAAAAGCCCATACACATTTTTAATCAAAACCTGCTTTTTTTTTTGTTCCTTTTTTTCTACATAAATGCTCTGACTTGATAGAACACCAAAATCTCATCAAACTGTGATTAGTACAATACAAAAGATGGAAAATGAGCAATGCTGTTTAAATTGTTGCAACCGTAGGCATACAGATTTAAGCAATTCCTTCCCAGGTTCAGGGTTACATACAGCATCTTAAGGATATAAGGATTTCAGCTCCTCCCCCCGGTGCTAAACAGGGTTGGATTCTTGCCAGCACAAAAGAATCTGCAGTCAGCTCCTTCAAGATTGAAAAATAAAGTTTTTGTTGGTTTGGTGGTTTTGGTTTGTTTTTGTTGTTTTGTTTTGTTTGTTTGGGTTTTTTTTTTGTTTTGTTTATTTTTTAATTTTTTTCTCCCTTCATGAGGAAAAAAAAAACAACAAACCCAACAAAAACCCAAGCCTGAAAAAAAGCAGACAGCTGCTAACTAGTTGTCTAGCTGTCTATTCGTGGACATTTTCTTTCATCTTGTCATACCTTTTGTGCCGTTTGAAATGTTTGGAGCTTAGACTTGAAGAACACTCAGTGGATTCCAGACTTGTGTTAAAAGAAAGAAAAAGAAAGGCAGAAAAGTTCTGACAACAGATGTGTGTGTTTGTGTGTTGGGCCACATCATTCCAAGCATCAGTTAGAGCATTGATTTTGTTTTCATCTGAGCGAAGGAAATTTTTCAGACAAGAAAATATACAGTAATAATGCAATTTGTAAGAAAAACACATATATCTAGATTGCAAGTAACAAGAATAAGTTGTGAGACCTCTGCAGAACCAGCAGAGGCCATTTGGTCAATCACGTCTGCTGCTTTTTCTGTTCCATGGTAAAGTCAATCTCTTTCTAGACAGTTTTCATTTTCTTTGCTAAGATGTTGGAAGGAAGCGAGGAAAAAAGTCTAATTAATGTCAGTGATCTTCAATGAGCTTTAGATCAGCCTGTGGTGTTCAGAATTTGAAAATTTTACCTCTGCTGACTTGGTTGTCTTCTGCTATGCAGACAGTGAACCCATGAGGTGACTGCCTCTCACTCTGGTTGACTTCCATATATGTTGCTGGAGCTTCTCATGTCCCCAGGCTTAACTCTTCCTCCCACAAAAAAAAGAGGAAGAAAAACCAGCTGATAAGTGAACAAAAGTTAGGAAGAAACCACTGAAATGGCTCCCCTTTCTTATCCCATCACATTTCAACTGAACTTCCTGGCACCCTGAAACCAAAGAGCTCCCTTCAGATCTCCTTTCTCCTCAGCATGTCCAAGGCATCAGTCTCCCAGAAGGCTGATCTTATCTGGAGGGACCCTAGCCCATTCCTACTGGTGTCTGTTAGACAGGGAACAGCATCTCCACACCTCCTCTCCATGCCAAGAGATTGCCGTAGCAGAAAAACTATAGGTGCTGTGTGNCAAAAAAAAAAGAAAAATGGCTTGGAAGCTGTCAATAGAAAGACCTGCAGAGTGAAGTTTTGTTGTACAAGTTTATTTCAGTGGGATGGATACTCTGCTGTGTCTGGTTATGTATGATCTATCCAGATAAAGGAGGTTCTTTCTAGCCATCATCTGTAGCCCATCCTTGGGCAGTATCTCTCCACTCTTTCAGCAGGTACTGGAGGAATGAAACTCAGGTTAAATGTACAAATAAAGGGANGGCTATTTATGCATCCTTTAACCCCTCTGGCCTTATTTCATAACCAATGGGGCAAACTCAGAGGCATCACCTCCACCACTAGCTGTGACCTTGTTGCTTCTGTGATGATGATCCTGATCAGAGGTAGGGTGAGCCTGGTGGTTCATTACTTCATGGTTTAGGATTGTCTAAGAGGAAGTTTTCATTGACTCAGTGTTCTGGTCACTTCTGTCAGCAGCATTTTCTGCCTTTTCTTGCATTCTCCAAAAAAAAAAGCTGTGAGGACAGTGAACTGAATTATGACATTTTGCAGTGTCAAGGGTTAAAGGCTGGGATGGCCATTAGACTAATTACAGACGCTATCAAGCCCTTTCCCTTCCCAAAGGGGAAGAGAGAGGGAATAGGGGACAGAGACTTACAGACTAGAAAAGAAAACGAAAACTTTATTAAATGTGTGTCCACTCAAATGAATATATTAAATCAAAAAAACCCAATACAAATTATTCTTCTTATTATTGATTCCTANCTTTTTTTTTTGTTCCTTTTTTTCTACATAAATGCTCTGACTTGATAGAACACCAAAATCTCATCAAACTGTGATTAGTACAATACAAAAGATGGAAAATGAGCAATGCTGTTTAAATTGTTGCAACCGTAGGCATACAGATTTAAGCAATTCCTTCCCAGGTTCAGGGTTACATACAGCATCTTAAGGATATAAGGATTTCAGCTCCTCCCCCCGGTGCTAAACAGGGTTGGATTCTTGCCAGCACAAAAGAATCTGCAGTCAGCTCCTTCAAGATTGAAAAATAAAGTTTTTGTTGGTTTGGTGGTTTTGGTTTGTTTTTGTTGTTTTGTTTTGTTTGTTTGGGTTTTTTTTTTGTTTTGTTTATTTTTTAATTTTTTTCTCCCTTCATGAGGAAAAAAAAAACAACAAACCCAACAAAAACCCAAGCCTGAAAAAAAGCAGACAGCTGCTAACTAGTTGTCTAGCTGTCTATTCGTGGACATTTTCTTTCATCTTGTCATACCTTT
The DNA here is from genome assembly GCA_013401355.1 of Ceyx cyanopectus. NCBI lineage: Eukaryota > Metazoa > Chordata > Aves > Coraciiformes > Alcedinidae > Ceyx > Ceyx cyanopectus. The sequence continues at coordinate 23,469 of VYZU01064121.1, read as the reverse complement.
TGTGCCGTTTGAAATGTTTGGAGCTTAGACTTGAAGAACACTCAGTGGATTCCAGACTTGTGTTAAAAGAAAGAAAAAGAAAGGCAGAAAAGTTCTGACAACAGATGTGTGTGTTTGTGTGTTGGGCCACATCATTCCAAGCATCAGTTAGAGCATTGATTTTGTTTTCATCTGAGCGAAGGAAATTTTTCAGACAAGAAAATATACAGTAATAATGCAATTTGTAAGAAAAACACATATATCTAGATTGCAAGTAACAAGAATAAGTTGTGAGACCTCTGCAGAACCAGCAGAGGCCATTTGGTCAATCACGTCTGCTGCTTTTTCTGTTCCATGGTAAAGTCAATCTCTTTCTAGACAGTTTTCATTTTCTTTGCTAAGATGTTGGAAGGAAGCGAGGAAAAAAGTCTAATTAATGTCAGTGATCTTCAATGAGCTTTAGATCAGCCTGTGGTGTTCAGAATTTGAAAATTTTACCTCTGCTGACTTGGTTGTCTTCTGCTATGCAGACAGTGAACCCATGAGGTGACTGCCTCTCACTCTGGTTGACTTCCATATATGTTGCTGGAGCTTCTCATGTCCCCAGGCTTAACTCTTCCTCCCACAAAAAAAAGAGGAAGAAAAACCAGCTGATAAGTGAACAAAAGTTAGGAAGAAACCACTGAAATGGCTCCCCTTTCTTATCCCATCACATTTCAACTGAACTTCCTGGCACCCTGAAACCAAAGAGCTCCCTTCAGATCTCCTTTCTCCTCAGCATGTCCAAGGCATCAGTCTCCCAGAAGGCTGATCTTATCTGGAGGGACCCTAGCCCATTCCTACTGGTGTCTGTTAGACAGGGAACAGCATCTCCACACCTCCTCTCCATGCCAAGAGATTGCCGTAGCAGAAAAACTATAGGTGCTGTGTGGCTATTTATGCATCCTTTAACCCCTCTGGCCTTATTTCATAACCAATGGGGCAAACTCAGAGGCATCACCTCCACCACTAGCTGTGACCTTGTTGCTTCTGTGATGATGATCCTGATCAGAGGTAGGGTGAGCCTGGTGGTTCATTACTTCATGGTTTAGGATTGTCTAAGAGGAAGTTTTCATTGACTCAGTGTTCTGGTCACTTCTGTCAGCAGCATTTTCTGCCTTTTCTTGCATTCTCCAAAAAAAAAAGCTGTGAGGACAGTGAACTGAATTATGACATTTTGCAGTGTCAAGGGTTAAAGGCTGGGATGGCCATTAGACTAATTACAGACGCTATCAAGCCCTTTCCCTTCCCAAAGGGGAAGAGAGAGGGAATAGGGGACAGAGACTTACAGACTAGAAAAGAAAACGAAAACTTTAATGAAAATAGTAATACTGAAATGAATATATTAAATCAAAAAAACCCAATACAAATATACAAAACCAATATCAAATCCAACATCCCTGATGGCAATTACACCACTGTCACCACTGATGCTGCTGGGTAGGGACTGGGGAAATCCCAGACTGGACTCAACAGCAGATGAGAACTGGGTTAAGGAGTTGGATTCTGATACTGGATTCAGGAACACACAGATAAGGTGGAAAGCAGAACAGACAGAATCCTCCTTGGATGACAGCCACTGAAGAAGAGGAACTGCTTGTGATCCCTCGGCTTTACACTGAATATGATGTCTATGGGATAGAATCCCTCTTTGGACAGTTTTACAAGATTTAGCAGTAAGTTTGGTCTTCACAGAACCAAGTATAAGCAAGATACTTTCTGCACACCAGTCCTTGGAAGTAACTATAAACATTGGGCATTAGCACTGCTGGAAGCAGACACTGCCTGGGAAAACAGGCTGCTGACTTTAAACAGTGCAGTTGATTAGAAGAGACTGAGCTGAAAGTGAAATCACTGAACAGAAATAGTTCTGTTCTCACTCAAACCAGGACATCTAGCACTTGAGAAGTCTGTGGACTTGGTATCTCAGGTAATTGTTGGTCCTGCAATGGAGATGGCTAGCTGCCAAAGCAAGGGCATTTAAAATAGCTTCTGATGCTCTAACTTCTCTTTTGTTAGCAGAAGGAAATGCTCAAGAGTAACTAACTTCCTGAAGTAATCCCAAAAGTTCTGTTGTGCTCTTCAGCTTTGCCTTGCTAGCTCCTGCTCCTGCCATGGCCCACGGAGTGGTGGGCAACACTACTTTGTCTGCACTGAGACACAATCAGATGGTATCCATGCCAGCAGCATTAGCTTTTGAGACTAGGGTGGCATGAGTGGAATCACAGCTTCAAACCTTGGGTGAGAGAGAAGAGTTTTAAGCAAGGGGATGGCTTTTCCTACTGACAGCAGATGTCTTTTTGGAAACTCCTTGATTAGACCCTGAATGATCAAGAAGCTGAAGAAAGATGGGATATTTACATATAAAAAGATACTCTATGTTTGGGATCAGTTAGACTATTCAGGGTTCACACTATACCCCCCCCCCCCTTTTTTTTCCCAGACTTTATAGAGCCCTTGCTAGGATTAAGCCCCCATCGAGTAGATTATCTTTACATAGAGGCTGGATCTAGTGTTACAGAGTCTTTATTATCTCTTCTTTGAGACTGTGCAGGCTATCCCCTTGAAGTTCTTAACCCTTAAAGCACTTTATCTAGTATTTATTGTTTCTTCTCCACAGGCATCTGAGATGGCAGCACTAACATACAGACCCCACCTGTCCTTGTTCTCCATAAGAACACCATCTCTCCTTTCCCTCTTCTTCTATACACAAGGGGTTCACTGAGTCACATCAGCATCAGGCCCTCTGTTTCCTAATCCTTTTCATCTCCAAGAAGTGTGCACCGTTCTTGCTTGATTCGGGTGGGCTGCAAAGCTTCTGTCAAATGCAAACATATTCCAGCTGCTGGGGGTTTGATGCTTTCATTTTGAGGGATGTAAGAAAGGCCATCAGTGGAATGGGTAATGAAAAGGTCAGGACTGACCGCCTGAGAAAAGGGGAGGTAAGAGAAACGTGGGGTAGAGTGTTACAAAGTAGTGGGTGGCTTAAAGAAGATTCGTCTTTGCAATGCTGTTGAGTTTAACAGGGTGTTTGAAAGGCAAAGTTGGAGGTTCTTGAGTGTAATTTTGCACTTCTCCCTAAAATGACAAGTTCTGGAGAAGGCCGGAGTCCACATGGATCCATAAGTCTGTTTTCCCCGTGCTTGTGCTCCACAGGCATCTGAGCACATGTGTGCTGCAGATGATTCCTTGCTAACATGTGGACCACTGAGGCATTAGCCAATGAGTGGCTGATTCTGGGCATGCCATGTGCTCTCTTCTCTGTCTTGATATGACCATTGCTGCAGAACATCTATTCAGACCCACGTTTAAGAAGAGGAAGAGATTTGCTGAGAGGAAGTTTCTAGACCAAAGGAACACATTTATCCTTGCCAGCCTCCTCTTCACCCAAATGACAAACCTTTCTGAATTGCTTTCTTATCATTTTTCAGTGACTTCTGTCTGTGGACATTAGAATCTACTCCAGTGGTATCACACTGACTTCTGTCTCTTTCAGCAGAAGAAAGTGCTCAAAAATAACCTCTTGAAGCAACCCCCAAATTGTCTTGCGCCCTCAGCTTGTAAAACTGAGATTTTAAAGAACCTGGGCAGCATTATCCTAATCTTGACACCAGACAAGATCCCCAGCTGGTGTTGGCTAATGTACATTCCCTATTCCAGTCTACCTGTGCCAGTCGCTTACCAGTTCTTTGCTCCCTAAGTGCTCATGACAGGGCTGAAATAACCAAAGCTGAATTGATTTTCGTAGCTCACCCTCATCTGAGAAGGATGAGGTGGCCTTACTTTTTAGCTATCAGCTACTTGCATGTCTGCTGGCAGGTGAATGAAGTACATACTTTCCTTGTGTGCTGTATACGCTGCTTCTGCAGTGGTGCTGCCCCAGTCTGAATAGGAATAGTCACAGCCCTTTCTTCGTTGACAATGGCTACTTATGTGAAAAATGCAGAACTGAGCAAACTAGGACTAAATGTGCTGGAAATATGAAGAGGAGAATGATCTTTGGCTGTGCATCAAAGGGAATTAAGACATTCTGAAGCAGATTCCTCTTGCTCTCTGGGTTTAATTCAGAGGGGATTTTCTAGCCACAGAATCAAGCTCTTTACGGTGTGATTTCCTTCCTGCAGGAGCTGGGAAGTCTCAAGTTCTGTGCAGGACACAAAAAGCCATAAACGGGTCCAGGGTGAGTACAAGTTTCTGTGGAGAGGACAGCAGAGCTTACTGCTGCTTCAAATGTGAAATGCTGTTGGACCTCAGAGGCATCACTCCTGCTGAGTTACAACAAGGGAGACTTGATCTTCTTTTCTAGATATTCACATTGCCTGTTCTTAATCAGCTCATGCTTTTCTAAATATTTTTCCTCTTGATCTCTTAAAATAGTTTCCCAGGATGTCCCTACTTCTGACAGTAACATACATGGTCCATCCTGTGTTCCTTTTCTATTATGTCTCATTCTTTAAATTATTTTTTCCTGAAAACCAAATAGCTGCCTTATATAATTAACTTTTAGTTTATACACCATTTCTTCTATACACAGCATTCATGTGGAAACATCCGAGGATGCTTCTTTGACTCCAGTTTCTGACTTTTTCTTTTTTCCTTTTAATTTTGAAAGTATGACATTACCTGAATCTGTGGACCTAATTAACTGCTAACAATTCAGTGTTCCCTCTGAATAGTTCCTTATACCTTGACTCATTTTTTCCAAAATGATCAGTTTAGCTGAAATGTGTCATGGCTTCCATGGCATGAGCTAGCTAAATCATACTTACTCTCAAAATTATTAGCATTTATGACTAATTACCTGATCAATTTTATATAGTTGTGTTGTAAAGCACTCATTCTATAGTGATGATCAGAGTATTTAACATGGTTTGTCCTTTCTTATGCATACTTTTTTGTTTTTCATATTTCATTTGACTGCTAATTCCTGAGATTTGATGTTACAAATTGTTGAGTATTCTTGCATTCAAGTCTCAAAGTGTTTACCCCATATCACTGAATGCTTATTATATCTAACTCTCCCTTTTATACATCTGTTTATACCTACAAATATGCCTAGTTTAGAATTTTATATTGCCCCATTTTCCTTTGCCAAAGCACTTTTATGTTTTAAAATAGTAAATACGGATGTTAATGAAAGATGAGACACACAACGAACTTGTCTCTAGGTGTGCAATCGAGTGTAAGTCTGGCTGCCTATAAAGAGACTGTGTTGATTCTGTGATCTCTGTGATTTCCTTTAATAGGGCTGTTGTACCTTGTCTCCTGTTAGAGATCCACATTAGGTGTATTCTTAGTAGTAAGACCACTGTTCATGAATATACACACTAGTAACTCTGTAGCATAGGGGGCAAATGACAGCCTTAGTGCTCTATAGGCAGGATTAAACTCACAGGCTTTTTCTGGACAAGCTGGTTTAACTGCAGTGGGAAACACTAACTGGTCCCAAATATACCATGTTCTGCTTATGGATGGTGTCAGCCCATGCTACTGACCTCATGGGAAGTCTGGCTAATCGATTCATTTGGACAAAGCAGCTTGCACATTTGATAAAACCCTTTTTATTGCCTTCTGATTCCTCCCCTGTTTATTGTTTCTTGGTGGGTTTTGCATCTTGACACCCCTCTTGGGCTCAGCTGGTGTTGCATGTGCACACACACGCCCATGTGATCCCTGACCACTCATCTCCAAATGAGGGCCCCTGTTTAACTTACCCTTGCCCCAACTGCCCATGCTGTACCACCCTCCGTGGGGCCCGGTGTTTGTGGGAGTGGCAGTGCTGGCTCTATCCCTCATCTGTATGACATTTGTGAGAGGTGGTGATAGTGCTCAGTGTGCTGTTAGCCTCAAAGAAACAGGACTACATCTTTCTGCAGGTATAGAAGCAATCCTGTAACTCAATCCATGCAAACTCATGCCCACTGATTTTAGAACTGGATTGAAAATTTGAGACTGCTGATATTTTCACCTGTTTGACTTCTCCTTTTGACTATGTAAGTAAACACCTCAGGTGATGGGATTAGAGATAATGTTGATTACTCTCACTCCTGGGGCCTAAAATGTGTTCATGGAAATGAATGGATGGGATTCTGCTGGTTTCCACAGGGGGTTAAGTCAGGCTGGAGGGTAAGTGCAACATCAACACTGGAAAGCATCTTCAAAGTGTTTGCTAAAGCAGAGGCATGTTATCGTCTCATGAAAAGTTTTAAACTCATTTTCATTTTACCTTATAATAATTTCTTCTGGGTTCATTCGTAAAAAATAATAATAATAAAAAAAAATAGCAGCATTCAGTCACAGCAGGTATTTTACACACACATATATTGAAATGTATCTATGGATGTGTCTGTATTTTGATGACAGAGCCTGCTCACTTTATGCTTTATGTTAGTCTGTCCTGTGCCTGAACTGAGATTCCTCACTCAATGAAATAGACTGATAGCATCATCTGGAAATGCCAGGTTAATTCAATGGGGCCATGCAAGGAGGTGAAGCATATTCTCTGTATTTGCATAGCAGTGTTGCAGCGTGCCAAAAAGATAATGGGTGAGTGGATGTGCAGCAGCAGAGCGGGGATCCATAAATTGAGTAAATCATTCCTCATCAAAAGGCTGGTTTAGGGTCTCTTTTGTTGCTCTCCCCTCAGGACAAAGGTAATAAAGCTCTTATTAAGCAGCTCATTCTAACCAAGATCAGAAGTGATTGCTCTCTCTTCTTTCCTGCCAGAAGGAGGCAGAATGACTCTTGGGTGAGGTTTGGCTCCACTGAGGCTTTCCAACAGATACTACCAATAGCGATGACAGGTTATAGAGACAACTGCTGGATGATCTCTCCTTCTTGATCACTTCAGTTCTGCAATTATTAAATGTTAATGTCTGGAGAAATGTTCTTATAATAGATAATAGTGCAGGATGGTAATAAAATTATTTCAGGACACATATTCTATCCTCCCATCTTCTACAAAACTATTTAAAAGCTGTTTTCATTTGTTTCTTTGTGATGAAAGGAAAAATGTATCTGTTAGGTGCATATCTAGGGGAAAGGAAATCCCACCCTACAATTTTCTGGATTAGTAGCAGATCCAAAGCCCAGTGGAAATAATGGGAAGGCACCTGGTGAATTTAGTGGGTTTTCAGTTCAAGGTCTAAATGTCTGAGGTTCTGAATAATATCTGTGATTATTTGTGTACCTCTCCTCTCTGATAGTAATCTCTGCCTCTTGCTGTTGAGTCAAGAGGAGCAATGCAGCAATTTAAAGGACTTACCTAGCAAGATAGTAGTCTTGCTGTAAAGCTATATGTCTTGCTGTCTGCAGTGCTCAAATCAGCCTCAAGTGATCATGTGGAGTAAATGTACTGAACAGTCCCATCAGATTTAATTTTTTTTTCTGCAGTGTTCGCTACAGACCTTTAAACAGTTTTTGTTCTTCCCTGTAAACCTGTTTTCACTGCAATGTGGAAAGAGTAAAACTGGCGAACTTTCTCCTTTTTGTCCGCGACTTATTTGCCAATGTCTTGCATCTTAGTTTGCAGCAATGGAAATCACAAAAGAAAAAATAAGCCAACCCTACTCTAGATGATGGCAGCTTCGACTTGTTTTTCTTGGGTGTAAAGCTGAAGCAAACTCCAAGCAAAGGAGAGTCAGACTACTATTTAGGAAAAATCAATTTTGCACAGTTTGCATCTAGCTTTGGATGCTTGCATTACACCATATTTAATTTGGAAACTATTTTTTGTGGTCATGAATTTCTCCCCGGAGTGTCTTCCCAGGTAATAAAATGTTAGTGTCTTTTTGCACTTTAGAAATGCTAGTCTTCCTTTTATTAAGTCCTTTGCATTCCTAACATGGTGCTTATCCTCACTGATTGGGTGCTTGCCTCCTACTGAGAGACCAGTGACTAAGAGCTGGAAAGTGTGTGGTTAAGAAAGTAACTGAATAATGTTGTAATTTTCCTCCTTACCTTGTGCCAGATACGTTACTGTCTCTCCTGCTTGGAGTACCAGTAGAGTAGTAGTGTATTGACTGTGATAACAGGAAGGTTTATAAAATCACTGCAACCTAATGAGCAATTACTGCATGCTGTTTAAAATTTTTCACCTGAGTTCATGGATCTAAGTCCAGCACCCAGTGAATCTAGCAGGAGTCTTTGCAAGCTCTGTAAAGACATCTCAATCAGGTTCACCACAGAGTCAGTGTTTCAGAGATTAATGTTTCCTGGTATATTCAGAGTGGAGTATGCTTGTGTGGGTCTGTTTTAAGGTTTCGTGCATTACACCTTTTTCTTTAAAGTCACTAGTGAATGTGACAGCATTAAGGGCAAAAATGAAGAGAAATGTCATCAGTGCCTTGAGCAGAATTCCTCCCATCCTGAAGCCATCAGTTGTCCCCCTGTGGAAACAGAACCGGGAGCTATTGTGTCAGAGGACAAACTCATTTCCTGTGGGCCTTCTTCAATAATTTCAGGATGGTCAGAAACCCCATTTTAAAAACACTTAACTGTGGTATTTAAATGCCTGTAAACCTAGAAGTGCCAGGCTCTGCCTCTTTGCTTAAACAGCTGGTGACCATAGAGCTGCCACCCCCCTCCCCCAGCAATCTCTGTCATGAAACTAAGGAAGGAACAACAACCAAAAAAAAAGGGAGGTTGGCAATTTGTTTCTTTCTGGAGGAAGTCTGCTTCATGACAGACTCACGGGAATAATTATCTGTCAAATTGTCTCTGTGTGCATGAACAGTCCACATTTCCTTCCCTCAGTCTGAATTCATTATGGTTCTTACCAAGGTAATCATTACTTTAAGAGTATTTCTTTGTTATTTGAGTAGGTTCTTGGTGCTTAGGAAGGGAACTGGTTCTTGGAGTGAGTTTTAAATGCCGGGACTCTGCAAGACCCAGTATCTTAGAAAAACTGAGGGATACTATAGACATACTAGATGGGGCCACTGGTTATTTTCAAGCTGATTTTGATGGAGTCTAACTGCAAGTGACTAAGTGAAGGGCAAAATCCCCAAAATGCAGTTAGGCAGCTGGATCAAACTGTGAAACAAGACAGACCATTGTCTTCCTAATCCATGTGAGCTGTCCATATACACAGTAAATGCTAAAGTCTGTCTACCAGTTTTCTAAATCTGTTTCGGGAACTGGTTGAAAAAAAAAAAAAAGGAAAAAATGCTGCTTTTTGAGGTTTGTTGGGGGTTTTGTTGTTTTGTTTTGCTTTTCACTTGTCCTATCCATTAAAAGTGTATTTTACAAAATTTTTCTTAAAATGTATTTTGAAGAATATTCACTTTTCTCTTTGTTGTGTAGCCAAGAGCATTGTTTATAGCTACTAAGGTACTATTGCAGAAATTCTTGAAATGATGTGCAAATGACATCCACAAGTCCATGGGTGTCCTTAAAAACATTACCTTTCTTTCTGTTTAACGTCTTGGCTTGAATTTGTCTCCATCTTACATCAAACAACAGTGTAGAAAATTGGACTTTAACAATATCCAGCTCACTTCCATCTTTTTATCTGGTTCTTTAAAGAACTCTTGGATAGGTGGTCCGTCATTTGTCATTCACCACTTGTAGCTTGCTTTTTATTTTCTTCCAAGATAAGTCATCAAAGAGGGATGGGGGTTAACATAATGTAGAATAACATCACAGATTGCAAGGCCAATGTTGCCTGGCTTTGCAAGAAAGGGTAGTCTCCGGGAACCTGTGCTCCAAGCCTGCATTTATCTTCACCCTGTGGTAATGAATCACAGTAGCTAGTGACAGCAATCAAAGGTGAAGAGAATCGTCTTTTCTTCCCATTGCTCTGCAGGGTGGAATCCAGAAATGTTTCTCTTTGCCACAGAAGAGCTTTATACCAGGCACTGTTTGTGTTTAAATAAGTAGAAGGAGGTTTACCTTCTGAAGGTCATGTGAAGTCATTCAAACTTGAGATCATTCCAAGGCATGGCATGAAAGGAGGTTACATACACTGTGCCTTAAGCCACAGAAGGGAATGTGGCCGATCAATCAACCATAAGCTGACCTTAGCAGGTCAAGAACCCCAGAGCCATGGAAATGACTATGAGTACCCAAACACTTGCCTCTTTATTAAGCAAACCTAAAGTGCAAATTGTGCAAAGTCTGTTTAAAAGGCTTTCTTGTACCAGACGATATTATAATGGACTTAAGCGAGAGAGTCAGCAGTAGTGGAAGAGAGCAGCAAATGAGACTGCTTTCCAGAAAAAAAACCCAATGCTTTGTGTTAAAATATATCATGTTTTTATGGTGCCTGAAGAAGATCCTCAGGTACTGCTCTCATCTCTACTGTGTAGTTCTGAGGTGAGTAGCTGTTGTCTACCTACATTATGAACTCACATAAGAAGTCTTCCATTTTTTTTCCTCCCAGAATTAATTTTGCTAGGTGAAAAAAAATAGAGGACTTTACACTTAAACCAAAAGTGGATTTGGAGGTCCATCTTAACAAATGAGTCACTTTACACAGAAATTCCACTAAAGGTGTAGTGACACTTTGAGGAATTTAAAAAGCAGAGGTACAAACTGAACCTTTTGTTGGTAGTGTTGAAGTGATATGTGGTAGCTACTATCTTTGCATCAAAGGAGGACAGACTACTTAGGACAGAAATGTAAGAAAGAAAACCTGTATAATTAGCAAAGCAGGAATAACTACCTGAGCTGAAGTCAGAGCAGGACACAGGTGGTGCTGTTCTTATACATGTGAAAAATGCAGTGGAGTCAAAAGTCACGTATTATATATACATATACACATATACTGTGTGCACACATCTCAGTGTAAACAGTACATGTGGTTGAGAAACAGAAGAGGGGGTGAGAAGAAGGGAAAGACATAAAAAATAGGTCTGTTTTCTAATTTTGTTTCCCGTAGGTAGGTGTAGTTCTTAAAAGGAGTGTTTACATGCTAGCAGTACATTTAAAGCATATGCAAATATGTCATGCCCTTTGAACATCCTCAAAACAGCTAAGTGCACGAGTACAGGCTTGCATTTTGCAGACATAATTTTGTGCTTTTGTCTTTGTTTCCAATCCTCTCCTTCACAGGTTGAGACAGCATTTTCTGATGTTTCCTCAGCACCTTGTTTACAATGGCACCCCAGGGAAGCAGCATTATCCTGACTCCACTGGAGGCAAAAAGGTAACTATTATTTAGCATACACAAAGTAATAGGTAGGTCAGCTCTTCACCAGCCAAGTTACAGCAGTGAGGGCCTCACCAGAAGTAGCCCCTTGTGCTGAAGTCAGTAAAGCAGAGGTGGTTTACATCATCTGGGGATTTGACCACCTGCCTCCCATACCATGACTGTACCCTAAAAAATAGAACAAATAGTTTGCTTGAATCTTGGTTTACTTTTCATAAAGGTCATGAATTTGTTTCACTGGCTGCCCAACACAGATCACCTGCACTATTGAAAGAACAAGGAAATGAGCTTGAAGACTGCTGAAAATCATGAAGGAAGAGTGAGAGAGAAGCCTACTGTCCGATTGACGTTCTTGATAAGGGGCAACTTTGATGCATAAGCAGATGAAGAAGCCATTCTTGCTAATTTATTTTGATAAAGGTTATGCCACCACATGACCTACCAAACTTGTGTTACCACTGACCAAAGAAAGATGTGCTCCTTGCCAGCATCTCTGAAAACAGAGGGAGGAGTGAGCTTGGTTCACTAGCCAGCCACTAAATTGTTCAGGACTGAATTTATGATTTGACTCTGGAATAAACTCATATTACTCATGTGATTTTTTTATGTGAAGTGCACATTCCTAATGTTCAGATCTTTCTGACTGATGAGATAGTCATTCCCCTCAGAGGCAGATAGAAACCAAGACCTTCTCTTTGGTCCATACTGCTTCTACTTGTTCATGGGCAGATTTCCAGACCATGAGTAAGGAACACATTGAAAATCATATCCTGAAATACATATTGGAGAAAATTACCCACACGTAAATATTTTCCTTAGGATTTAGTTGTTCTCCCTGAATAAAATGCAGCTGTCAATCAATCAAACAACAAAATCTGCTAGCTCAGATGTCTAAGCCCAGCAGCTGAATTCAAGTTGATTGAAATCTTGGTGAATTAGGAGATGAGGACCATCCTGCAGTAGCAGGGGAAAGACCTGTCCAGGTCTCACCCCAGACCAGGTTAAAGTGAAGAGCCTTATAGAATACATGTGATCTCAGAAGATCTCTCTTGACTTTAAACTTGATAAGAAAACTGCAGGCATATACCAAAATATCACACAGTAACTTTGGTTGGAAAAGATATTTAAGATAATGAGGCCAAACATTAACATAACTCTGCAAAGTCATCCACTTAGCCATGTCCCTAAACACCTCATTTGCAAGTCTTTTAAATACCTTCAGGGGTAGTATCTGCCACTTTGCTTGTCAACCTGTTTCACTGCTTAACTCCTTCAGTGAAGTTCCTCCTAATGTCCAAGCTAAACCTCTCCTGGTGCAACTTGAGGCAATTTCCCCTTGTCTTTATCTTTTTACCAAAGAGAAAGAGACCTTAACTGTGTTGCACAGGATTGCTGCGACCCAGATACAGGCACTGGCACTTGGCCTTGTTGAAACTCATACCACTGGGCCACTGATCCAGCCTGTCCAGGTCCTTCTGAAGAGCCTTCCTACCCTTAAGCATATTTACACTCCTGCCCAGCTTCATATTGTAAGCAAATTTACTGAGGGTGACCTTGATTCCCTCATCTAGATTGTAGATAAAGATATTAAACAGAACAGGTCCAATACTTCTGGTGTTCATCTCTAAGCATATAGAAGAAAAGAAGGTTATCAGGAGTAGCTAGAATGGATTTAACAAAGGGTAGTCATGTTTGGCTAATAGAATAGCCTTCTACAATGGTGTGACTGAGAGGGCAGATGCAGGGAGAGCAGTGGATGATGTCTACCTTAACTTCAGCAAGGCTTTTGACATTGTCTCCCATAATATCCCCATGGGTTAGTTCAGGGAATGTGGGTTAGAAGAGCAGACAGTGAAATGGGTTGAGAACTGGCTGAACAGAGCTCAGAAGGTTGTGATCAGTGGTGTAGAATCCAGCTGGTGACCTGTAACTAGTAGTGTTCCTCAGGGGTCAGTTCTAGGTCCGGTCTTACTCAACATCTTCATCAGTGACTGGGATGGATGAAGGCACAGAGTGACCCTCAGCCAGTTTGCTGGTGACACTAAACTGGGAGGAGTGGGTGACACATCAGAGCTGAGCTGCCATTCAGAGAGACCTGGACAGACTGGAGTGCTGAGCAAAGGGGAACATAATTAAGTTCGACAAGGATAAATGTAGAGTTCTACACATGGAGAGGAATAACACAAGGCACCAGTACAGGTTAGGGGTAGACCTTCTGGAAGCAGCTCCATGGAGAATGATCTGGGTGTCCTGGTGGACAGTAAGTTCTCCGTGGGACAACAATGAGCCCATGTGGTCAGGGAGGCCAGTGATATCTTGGGTGTATCAAGAAGAGTGTGTCCAGTAGGTTGAGGGAGATTTCTCCCCCTCTGTACTAGTGAGACCACATCTTTAGTGTTGTCTCGAGTTCTGGGCTCCCCAGTTCAAGAGGGACAGGGAAATACTTGAAAGAGTCAATGAAGAGCTATGAAGATGATGAAAGGATTGGAACATCTCTCTTATGAGGAAAGGCTGAGAGCCCTGGGGTTGTTTATCCTGGAAAAGAGAAGACTGAGAGAGAATCTTCTTAATGTTTACAAATATCTGAAGGGTGCATGCCAAGCAGAAGGGGCCAGTCTTTTTTCAGTGGTGCCCTGTGATAGCATTAGAGACAATGGAGACAAACTGGAACTGACAAAGTTTCATCTCAGCATGAGGTAAAACTTATTTACTGAAAGGGTGACAGAGCCTGGAACAGGCTGCCCAGAGAGGTTGTGGAGTCTCCTTCACTGGAGACTTTCAGGCCCTGCCTGTCTCTCTTCCTGTGTGGCCTGCCCTGGGTGATCCTGCTCTGGCAGGGGGTTTGGACTTGACGATCTCCAGATGTCCCTGCTAACCCCCTTCCATCTAAAGGGGGCCATTCTATGATTCTGTGGACACTGAGCCCTGTGGAACATCACTTGTCACTGTCCACCAACTGGATTTAATTCCATTCACCACTGCTTTTGAGCCCAACCATCCAGCCAGATTTTCACCCAGTGCAGCATATGCCCATCCAAGCCAGGAGCAGCCATTTTCTCCAGACAAATGCTATGGGAAACAGTCAGCACAAGAATAACATGAAGGTGTTGGAACAGGTCCAGAGGAGGTCAACAAACATGGTCAGAGGGCTGCAACACCTCTCCTGTCATGAAAGACTGAGAATGTTGGGGTTGTTCATCTTGGAGAAGACACCTGGGAGACCTTCTTGTAGCCTTATAGCACTTAAAGGGAGCCTATAAGGAAGATGGGGACAGCCTGTTTATCAAGGCCTGTTGCAACAGAACACGGGGAAATGGTTTTAAAATAAAAGAGGGGAGATACTACGTATTAGTAAGAAATATTTTACAGTGAGGGTGGTGAAACACTGTCACAGGTTGCCCAGAGCAGTGGTAGAAACCCCAACTCCAGAAACATTCAAGATCAGACAAGGCCCTGAACAACTGGATCTATTTAAAGATGTCCCTTCTCACTGCAGAAGGTTTGGACTAGATGATCTTTAAAGGTCCCTTCAGACCATACCATTCTATGATTCTGTGATTTCTGAAGAAGCTGTTACTTGGCATGTACTGAAGACAAATTTTTTTTTGGTAGTTCTTGATCAAGGCAAGGAGAGCATAACTTCACTTCTGGAACCAAATGAAAACTTGGCAAGTGTTAGTGGAGCTGACTTTGCCAATAGCACAGTGCACATCTGTTACTGGTTCATATTTTTAGGTTTTCTATGATCTTTATCTTCACAGAGTGCATTAGGAGTAACAGAGAAGAAGGTGAGGTGCAGGTGCTTATAAATAAAGACCAGAGGTGTCTTATTATGAGCTACAGTCCCATTGTCTCAAAAAACATTGAGCCTGCTTTGGTCACAGAAAGCAGACAGAATGATTTTAAGCGCTGTAAACCCCTTGTGCTTTTATTTCAGCAGCATTAATGGAAGCCTCTTCTTGCACCTAATGCTAGAGTGTTGTCTGTGTTTATGGCAGAACATATTATTGTCAAATTGTGTTTTTGTGTGTGTGTTGCAATAAGTTTTATTTCTCTGCTTTTAGAGTGCATGAATCATTATATTTATCATTAATCTGTGCTGAAGTTGATCATAATTTCTTTATTTTCCCCCGTTCTCAGTCCTGCTGGAGTTCTACTTGTCCTGAACTACAGCTCAGCTTCCTCCTCATAAGAAACCTTAAATATGGGTACAGACATGAATGTACTCCTCTGCTCATACCCATCCCATTTTCCCTCATTAAAAAAAAAGGCATTTTCATAGCTTACTGTTGGTTTATGTCTGTGATGTTTGTATACAATTAATGTTCTGGGGGTTATTCCTTTCTAGAATAGAAGTGTCTTACAGAGAAGAAAAATGAGGCCTTTCTAAGCACCATTACATCTTAGAGAGCACTCCTCCAGGCTTCCTTATTTGTAAAAGTCAATCTTATACTGGATGGATCATTGTCAGAATGAGAGAAGAGTTTAACACCATTATAGCTGTTTTCTCCCTGACAAGATTCCTCGCAAAAGTTCTTGTTATTGTCAGTGGCTCTGGTGGTATCATGTCAGGCACTGGCAAGACAGAAGTTATGGCAGTTCTATGTCACTGCACTCCGTACTAACTTTTGATGAGTCTCTGCATCATCCACTGGCATTTATCCTATTATCCCACCCATTTTCTGCTTTGTTGTCTTTTTTATGGGATATTGGCCCCAGGTCTCTTGGCTCACATTTCTGTTTCTCTGCAGTATGGTTGCTGGCTGATCCCAGTGCAGAAGTAGTAGGTGATAGCTGAAGAAATGACCTGAATGGAACCTGATGAAGTACAGCAAAGGCAAATGTAAAACCCTCTGCCATGGGTGGGACAGAACTACATATTGGGTTAGGATAGATGTAGAGAAAGCTGTGTGGACAAGGAACGGCAGCTAGGCTCTCCTAGGAGGCACACACTGACAGGGTGTGTAGACACAACTTGGAAAAGAGGGTGCAAAGAGGGCACGTTTGGTCCCTGGGGTGGTGGCCTGATCCAGGAAGAGGTTGCTCAGAGAGCTCGTGATATCTCCATCCTGGGTTAGAGTCTGCCCCTGCTAACCCTTGCTTTGTGTGGCATGGACTGGGACTGCCTGAGGTCCAGACTGACCCACTCTGGAACTACTGGCTGAATTAACAGGCAGAGCTTGTGAGTGGCACCACTGGTTATTTCTGCGATTTTTTACCTCAGATACCGCTTTGCCCCCCTAATTTATTTCTTTAAACAACATTATTTTTCATAATTTTCAGTCAGAAACCTTTAACTTAGTGATGCTTTCCTTGAGCATAAAAGAGCAGTAGGAGATCTGTATTTTACAAGGAATCCCCATTTGATTTACAGATGATATGCTTGCATGCTTGTGAAATGTGGTTGCTCCAAGTTCCTTCATTTGCTTCTGCCAGCTGCCAGCCCTGTGGTGATCTTGTGCTCACGTGGCTTCCTGGTGGCTTCTCTGAGGCTTCCTCTGGAATGCACATCATTGACTGCCACAAAGCTCACCGCAGGATCAGAGCTGGGATAATTTTTTTAGCCTATGGATAGTTCAAAAGATGGATTTCTGCTTGTGAGAAAGGCCATTCCCATGTTCAAAGTGCATCCTTTGTGTTAATTGACAGGTAATGAAATGGAAGGGTTTCTTCACATCCTCCTTGCTGTGGATTTCTTTCAAGTAATGCATTCTATTTCTGTTTCTGAGGGACAGAAAAAAGAGGCTGTATCTTTTGTTTCAAGGCCTTAGGGTTAGAGCTTCATCTTTGTCTGTCTTTAGGTTGCTACATCAAAGTAGGCAGTAAGAAATTAAAACCACCAGGATAACATAATAAAAAAGAACAAGCCATTTAGGAAAAAAAAAAAAGGAAAAAAAAAAAAGAAGAAAAATCAATATTTTGTCTTTTAGGTCCCTAGTGAGAAATACCTGTGTAGAACAGAGAGAAGGGAAACCATGAACAGTGGGCTTCTGCTGCCCTATTTGCAAGGACAGCAAGTATGTCAAGCATGCATTTGAGAAGCAGAGGTAAGGACTGATTTGTAAATAGGATCAGAGCTAGGGAAACAGAAAAACAGCTAAAGTTCATTTTGTTGTTATACCTATCTTGAAGAAACCTTATTTGAGGATGAGGACCAGTATAGCCCCTTAGATACAATTCTAGATCAAGATACTTTTCTTATATATCCTTCTGGGCATCCTTGCTGCATCATATATGAAGTTTTATTGTGTAAGTGGGTTGCATATTTCAGAAACACTTCCAAGTTTGGGAAAAATAAGAGAAGAAATGGCTGTTGTCTAGATTTCATGCAGATAAAGTAAAATGAAGCTACTGAAGTTCTGAGCTGCTGCAACTGGACCTGACCTAAAACAGGTTTTGGGGTTATGAAAGGGTGCTGAAGTCCAACTGGGCTTCATGTGGGCTGCTGTCCACAGAGGGCTTAGTCTTCAGAGGAAGATTAACAGTCATTTTTTGGAAACATCATTTGTTTTAGGGACATCTTCCATATCCATTTAGTAGATACAGCCACTCTTCTTCATTGACATTGTGGAGTGAAACGCATCTGCTTTAGCACTCAAAATAAAATAATAGTACTAGAAATATTGCTCCTGACCATTAAAACTGTAACATACACTGGGCAGCAAGTTGTTTAATAGACATTAAAAAGGTGAGCACATTAAAGAATATTCAGGTAAGTTAGATTCAGGTCAGCCAAGCCTGATGAAATTCACCCTGGAGTACTTCAGGAACTGGCTGATTACTGAACTATTAGCAATTACTTCAGAGCTCATGGAAGATGGGTGAGGTCCTGGAGGATGAGAGAAAGGCAAACAGAATACCTATCTTTGAAAAGGGAACATAGGAAGACCCCAGGAATTTTACAGGCCTGTCAGCTTGACTTTGATACTGTGAAAAATGCAGGAGCAAATTATTGAACAATCAATTTGTAAACACCTAGAAGTAAATAAGGTGATAAGAAACAGCCAGCATGGGTTTGTCAAGAACAAATCACATCAAAGCAATTTCCTTCTTTGACAGGGTAAACTGGCCCAGTGGATAAGGGAAAAGCAGCAGATGAGATAGATCTTGACTTTAGCAAGTCTTTTGACACACATCCACATGACATTTTCATAAGTAAACAGGAGAAATACGGTTTAGATGAAGTTATTATTTGATGAGTGCAAAACTGTTTGAAAAACTGGGCTTATTGGTAAAGCAGTTATCAATGATTTTTTGTCAAACTAGGAAAACATCAAATGAGATACCAGAGATGTCTGTCTTAGGTCTAGTATTATTCAATATTTTCAGCTTTCATTATGGAATATGTAGAAACTTTTTTTTAAAACTGCATATGATACTGAACTAGGAGGGGCTGCAAACACTTTAGAAAACAGGATTTGAATACAAAATGAGCTTGATAAATGGAAGAAAAGGTCTGAAATCAATAGGATGAAATTCAATAAAGACAAGTGCAAAGTATATCTTTTGAGGAAGGAAAAAAATCAAACACACATATATTAAAAGGGAAGCAGCTAGTTCTGGAGCAGTTTTCAGAAAAGAGGCTTTGCACAGACAAAATGAAATCCAGAAATGTGAGGATGTGTGGAGAGCAAATTCCATGATGGTAGGAATTAATGGTAGTATTGTGTTTAACTGTGAAGTTTCTACTTCATTCTGTCCTTGATAGTGGGGCTTGTCCTAGGAATGCTGTGTCTATGCCCAACGGTGTTGGTACATTTTAATATATAGACAATTTTGAAACCATTCTCCTTTTAAAAGGAGAAAGAGCAAAGCTTAGAAAACATCTATGTGGAAAAGGTGAATTAACTCAGTTCTTTTTTCTCTGGAAGAGGCAGAATGCACCTAAAGTATGCAAAATGTTAAAAAAAAAAAAGGTGCTATAAAGGACACTTAGCTGCTGTAACTCTCTAAAAATAGTGTAAGGAAAAGTGGATGGAGTGAGCTGAAGGAAGGCAAAATTGAGATAGAATCTCTGGCTATGGGGATGGTAGAGCACTGGAACAGGGTTTCTAAGGGTATTCTGGGATCCTTGTTTGAAAATGGTTCAGACAGACATCTGTCAGTGATGTGAAACAGATGTCCTCTTGAGAGCACTTTTACGTTTAAATTTCTACAGTAATTCATACACCTCAGTCAAGAGAGAAACTCACACGAACAAGATAAGCAAGAATTGCATGCATGCACATACAGACATGCACTTCATTCTAAATTCCTACCCGTCCCATGAAAACCCCTTGAATATTTATGTACATTTCTCAATCTTCTACTCTCTTTCTCACCTGTCTTTGACTTGAAGCAGGGGGAACAGTCACTCGTCACTCTGTATTTGTATGAAAGATTATGGAGCTAGACAGGACTGCCTTCTATCCAAACATGAAATCTGGAATGTTTTTTTGCTGGGCTGGCCCTACAACTGTGCAAAAGCAAGACCCAGAGCCATAAAAAAAGTGCCTTTTTTGAAAGTACCTGCTCTAAGATACTGTAAGAAGTGCTTTGTTCTTTTTATCTTTGTATTTTTTATGAAGTTACACAGCCTGAGAATGAAGCTTCATAAATATTACTGTTCCCTTTTAATCATAAACATGGGACAAACTGGATGGTATTTTCATGAGGTTTTATTGGCATGATTTTGAATTGGTGTGTTACTTATGGGCCCATCCTAGCCAGAACATAGCAAACTCTCCCTATCTTCTTCTTGTGTTTCCTGTGTGAGCCACATGAAAATATAGCCTTGAAATATATAGCGAGAAGTGGGAGCTTCTTTTAGGGCTGTAAGGCCAGAAATCTTAGTCATCATGTGTGATTTGTGTGACGACTATAGTAAGATAAAACCACTGTTTTAAATGACTGATTCAAACTATCTAACTGAGATTTAACTGCAGGATATGCACACTGCATTGCAGGGTATGCTATCTCAAAGTCACACTCAAAGAGCAGAATGTCTTCTCCTCCTTGATGTGCTTGCCTTTGTGATTACAGCAATGTAAAATTAATCTGAAAAAAAAAAAAAGTTTTATTTATTTATTTTTAAAGGCTATTATGCCATTTTTACAAGTAAGGAATCGCTTATTTTACTGTGAAACTGGGATTCTTTCTTTTGGAGCTTTGTGAAAGCCTTTCTAGTACAGGTAGCAAGGGTGCTAAATTTTGCATAGCTGGTGATGGGATTAATGATTTTTGCTTCCAGGTTTGGGATTTGGACTTCCTCCCAAATCAAGGCACCTAAGAAAAGAAATTTACATAGATGGAGAAGAAAGATTTTGTAGGTAAACTCACTGGTAGGTAACTATGTTTGAATGATGTCAGATCTCAATTCGCCATGAGATTATTAGTCCAGGCATTATTATGAGTATTCTTGTGCATCTGAAGGCACCCAAGTTACTTGAGCCAGGTTCATGCATGGTGCTGAGGCTGCATTCATGTGGTGCTCTGCTTCATGGATGTCCATATGCCAAGATTAAATAGTTTTCCTGACCTTCCTTTTCTCTGTTTTGCTCTGTCTGTTTTGCTCTGGGCCTGCTCTTATTCACATGTTTTTAGTGTACATGCTTTACCTGAATGTCTCCTTCTACACTTTGCAATTGAGAGTTTGTCAAAACTGAGCCCTTCAGGCTCTATTAAAGTGACAGCAAGTTTTTATGCACCAGTTAAGTAATTTTTCTATGTAGCATCAGACTTTACTGATGCTACATAGAAAAATAAACTTGGCAATTAATGACCCCCTTCATGTAGGGAGTATACTTGGACTTGTACAAAGATACACCACTACTCACAGTTAGAATGTGGTAATGAGGTCTACAGTACATAACTTTTAAGAGGGAATTTGGGGGTAGAAGGTTTTGGGAGGTCAGTGGTAATATTGTCATTAACTTGCCAGTGAGGAGGTAGGACCATATTTAGAGCCACTTTTACCCCTGATTTCTGTAATATAATAGGTTTTAAACTTTCATTAGCTACCACGAATGAAAGATTTGTGGTAGTATGGAACCAAGAGTGTTCTTCTTATCATTTGCAAAAGGTATTATTAAAGACAAAGTAAAATAAAACTTCCTGGATCTAAAAATAGGCTGGACTAAATTGGCAGATTTCAGAAAGCATGCCTGCTTAGTAATGGAGACAATGCTGAGTGAAGTTTACAGAAGAGGAAATAACTAACAAAGTAAAAAAATGAGTTTGAAATGCTGCCAAAAAATATTTTTTTTTCATCTCTATGAGACAAAGTTGTCCTTGCTTTCCTTCTCAACCAAATAGAGTAATCTCCATGGCAGACATTTTCCCCTATCTGAAACACTTCTACAGCCTGTTTCTAGAAGTTGTGTCATGACAGAAAAGAAAAACAAAGCAAAACAAAACAAAACAATCCAAGACTAGCTCAATTCCTGACCATAATTCCATATTTTATAGAATTAAGGCTGGATTCACAGAATAACTTTAGGCAGGGAGGAGTAACCTCTTGAAAATCATCTGGTCAGATGCTTCTCACAGAGAAGATGCAGTGTAGAGAACCCCCATCATAGATATTGCACATCTTTATCTGTAAGGGTGAAGTTGGCTAAGCTCAAAGACCTCTTCTTAACTCCAGCACCGGCCAGAAGGGGTTAAACCCATGTCTGGAGCCTCTGAAATGATCTCACTGAGGATGAGTCTTCACTGAAGTTTCCCATCAATCACCCCAAGCCTTCAGGCTCAGTTGTGTGTTATGCTAAATGATCACTCATGGGAGAGCCTGGATGAGAGCAGCCACTCTGCAACTGGGACATGGTGTGGCTTTGCCCATTTCCAGGGCCTTTCCCATCCCCCTCCCAAAGTCCAGAAGGGGCAGATGGTATCTCCTGTAGTTTTCTGGGATTTCCACAGTGGACCCAGTTACTGCAAGGCCAACAACCCACGAAGACACTTATCCAGATGTTGCAAAGCTGTGCATGAAAGAAAGCAACAGCACTGTGCATGCAGCAGACTGTGTCTTGCTTGCCAGTATGGCTTAACTCAAGTACATCCACTGAAGTGACTGTAACAGTAAAAGCAGACTTTGTTGAGACGTACAGCCCACTTATGATATGTATATATATTTATACACTATCATGGTGATATATTTTAATGAGAACTTCATCATGACCAGCTGGTGTTGTTTGAAATTAATTACATTAATAATGTGGCTGAATTTTCAGTCCAAGACCAAATAATGAGATCTGAAAAGCTCAACATAATGTGGAGTCAACAGTTTAGTGGGCTGACACTCCCACCTTAGGCAAGTCTCTGAATCCACCTGGTGCATCACCCACTTTCTGTATAAATGAGGTTTAACTCTCCCTCCTCCACACCTCCCTGGGAGGTCACAAGGGTGCAGTCCTCTAATACTGAGGAGAAACGCTGAGATATCTGACAATGAGGTCTGTGTCAATACTTCAGGTATCACATTTATTTTGGGACCAGCAGGCTGACAAATCCTTGCTGTATGATGCTTCTGTGTTCTGTATCCCTGTTTTGGTATGCACTGGATCCTGTTTGCTGCATCGAGGTGGATTGGAGAGGTGGTGGCAGTGGAAGGGTCTCCTCTCCTCCTGCTGTCCTGCAGCGATGTGGGTAGGAGGCATTCTGCTGTTTCATTGTGCTGCAGGGCACAGGGTCCAACAGCTCCAGAGATTTGCATCTGTGTCAGCAGTGTTGCCAAATTCCAGGGGTGAAAAGGTTTAATTTCTGGTAATTTAAAGGACACAGTACTTTCCTCAGGACTACAGGAAGGCAAGCTTGCCGTGATCACATATCACCTCCATGCTGCAAGCTTTCCACCCAACAATAAAGCAAACCTCCACCAAGGATGGAAAGATTCCATCACTTTTCTTGTTAAATATCTCCAGTACATGTACTTAGGGTGTGCTAGACCTTCTCTCTTGGTCCTTTATGACTTCTGCCTGTCAGCTCTGAGGAAGAATTTCAGCATGAACTCATTGGTGCGTCTTTTTTTCTTCCTGGTTCTTAATGTAGGCAGATACCCTTGACAGCCTCCCCTTCTGCCTAATTACCCGTATCCCTTCATGGGAATATGTGATTAATAGTATATGTGTGTCTGAGTGTGTACACAGACAGACAGAAGCCCATGCAGGGGACCCTAGGTAAGTATCTCTTTTTAAGTGTAGAGTTCCCCATATATATTGTATTATCCATGGCATAGCTCTTTCCTTCAGTATTATATCATTCTTCTCTGTCTTGACACTTAATGATATGAGCATTTTCTTTAATTTTTAAAAGCATTATTAATT
>VYZU01064120.1:0-10187 GCA_013401355.1 Ceyx cyanopectus | reverse complement strand
GGCCCCCTGGCAACTCCGGGCTCGTCTCCTAGCAGCCTCCTCTTTCCACGACAGCATCTAGTTGTTTTGTTGGGTTTTTTTTAATCTGTATTGGGAAGCAGAGAAGGACGTGTCGGTGTTCCCATGACTGCTGCGATAACAGGGCTGACAGCGGTTCCTAACAATGGGTAGTGCCACCCTTCTGATAGGTGTCACCAGCTGGGCTGGTATAAAAGAGAGATGTGTGCCCTCTACTGGTCGCTGAAACAGAACAGCTGATTCTCATTATCTTCTAGCTTGCAACTCCAGCCTGGGCACGAAATTTTCACAATTCCAGTTAAAAAGTACTGCTGGCAGGGACTAGCCATGAGCTCATCTCACCTAAGCAACAGAGATGAGATCCAGTTTAGAGCCTCGGAGGAACATGAACTGGAGACAGTAGGGAAGAAAGCTTGGGACAATCCTGTTTACAATGGTTCTCCCTCTTCTTCCTTGAAGATTCGAGCCATCTACAACCCGAAGTCCATCCTGGAGAATCCCTATGAGAACTTTGAAGAGGTAGAGGATCCACTGCCCTACCAGAAAGAGCAGAACAAAGCTGTGGATGGAAAGACAAGTCCTTTCCTCAGGTGCCTCTTCTATGTCTTCAGAGGGATCCGAGGTAAAGTTTTGACATCTCACTAGAAAGGATTTACTAGCTCTTGTGAAGGTGGGTGGGGTGGGCAGGGAGTGATGGGCTGTGAGTGTAGGAATGCAGAAACCCCTTATGTCTGTGTAGCTCAGGAACCTGCTCAACACAGACTAGCATTACTCTGGAGATCATCTTTGGCTGACCTGGAAGGAACATCCTCATTTCTTGTGCCTTGGTATAGCTCCAAGGTCTGTCCTGTTATATTTGCTACTGCCTGGGGTCATGCAGTGAATCTGTTGGCAGAGCTCTGGACAGAGTTTAGGTGTCCTGAATCCAGAGGAATTCTGGTGATAAGATAATTCTGGTTCGTTTGTTGTTGTTTTTTTTCTAGACGGAATAGTGAATGCCCTTGTGTTACAGTAACTTAAGAACTGATGAAAGTATCCACCAGAGTAAATCTGGCGCTGTGAGGACTGAAATGCAGAGGGTAACATGACTGTATTAAACAAGACTTTGCTTGAAGTGCTAGTTTCCAGTTTAAAAGAGAAATATTACATAGGCTTATTCAGAGGCAGTCTTAAAAACCTGCGAGCAAGTTAGATCTCCTGTAAGAATTATATCTTCAGGCAAGAGCATCTGTGGAACAGGTTCTTATAGAAGGCATGAAGTCCTAATCCTGTAAAAACAGGGAAGACAAAGCAAGAAACTGTATTCATTGTGGAAATTATTCTTTTCTTGCCAATGTGTCTTCTAGTCCTGAAATGGAAGACAAGAACCTTTCACAGAGCTGTACCCTTTAACAGTTCATGGAGGTGAACAACAGTATAACTTCCTTGTCATTGAGGTTAGTCTAACACTATTAATTCACATGGAACCCAGAGCTGAGGCTTCTTCTGACCAAGGACCAGTCCTGGGTGGACTTGGTGGCTAATTACAGATTGCTCAGAAGCAGTGTATCATTTACATGTTTTATTTTTATAGCCTTTCTTGTGAGCATTGTTTGAGACTTAAAAAGGAAAAAGAAAACCATATTTTAACAATAACATTCCATTTGTGAGATGCTGCAGTTGAAATTTGTGCATGCAAATGAAGACACCTGTTGGGGCACTGCAGCATTTCCTTCTTCTATGACTGTTAGCTGCATATCCTGCCAGTGAGGGTGGTAAATAGGATTGTAGGACAGACCAGAGATGGGAAGATGTGATCCAAAGGCCAGTGCAGCCAGAAGACAGGCCTCTGTCAGGCTCACAGAGGTGGGGACATTTTCCTTGAAGAGGTTTTATCCTTCCTTTGCATCTTTACTAGGTGCTTATCCAAATATTGCTGTTTCCCCCTCTCCCCTTCCATTTCACCACCCTACTGTTTCACATGGAAAATGAAGGTAGTAAAAAGAAGTCACTTAAATGAGGACAATTTGTTGTGTTTTGTTTGCTTGTTTGTTGTTTTGTTTTCTTAAAACAATTCACTGGAATTATGTGTCCATTGCTCTTTGGGGGCACTGGTCATAGTTGGTTTACTGAGTTTTGGACTGGGCTACCAGTGAGTAGCTGCTGCTCCTAATGCCACTACTGCCACGACTCATGACTGTTCCTTTCTAAATGTGTCCAAGCAACCCTGTGAGCTCTGGAAAGCTGAAAAGATTGTGGTGTAGTCATATCTAGAGATGAAGGGGGTCATAAAAAAGTGACCTAAACAGATGGGTGTGTTGTTTCCTCTAGGTTTTTTTCCATTGTGGAGATTCCTGTAGACCATATGATACTCCCCTCTTCTGTGAGTTAAAACGTATCTTCTCCAGGCTCTTATTTCTGTTGCTGGTGTGGCATGTCCAGAACAGGCTATTGGTTTGTCTGTCCAGGAGTGAGGGTGGAAGCTGCAACAATCACTATGACAGCTGATGGTGCAAAAAGTTCTCTAATCTGTTGAGATGCCAAAGAACTATTGAAAGGAGTAAATGTGCACAGACCACTATATTGCTTTTGCTTGCTCCAAAGAAAAAAACACTTTGTCCTCTGCCAGAGATGACTTCAGATATGTGGTCTTTGATCAGCTTTGATCCTAGCTTGCAGGAAGATGTTTGTTGCTTACTATTGGGGACAGACATCAGGGCTGTGCTTTCTAGGTGCTGCAGAAAGCAGCAAGGCTATGAGTATTATTGATGTGCCTTCCATCACTAGACTTTCAAGTGGAAGTTCTTATGCCTTTCAACTTCAGGAACATTTCAGAAATCACAACAGAAAGCCATTACAAAAAGAACAAACAAATACACTAATGGTATCAGGCAGTTCATCAAACCCAAAATATCTAGGCTCCTGTTAAAGGAAGTGTTTATTTCTTTTTTTTTTTTCACTGCATGGAAAAATCTGATCACTAGCTGATGCAACTGGTATAATTGTATAGAAGTCAGCAGAGGTCCATCGATAGAGACAATTTATCTTCAGGATGTCTAAATTTTATGCTGAAAATTTTAATTCAGGTTATTTGAATCTTACAACCTACAAGAAATCTGCAAGAGATTTTAGGTAAGTAAAGGACAAATATTTGTGGCCTGATGGTCTAATATACACTAGAAGGACAAAGAGTTTTAAGGCTACCTTAAGATGCAGTTCAGCTATGGATGTCCTGTCAGAAGGTCAGCAGTTGGCACATGGATGACTTACGTGAAATGTTCTGGTTTCAGGAGTACTTGTGACAAAGACTGAATCTCCGTAAGGACTAAGCTGAAAAATGGGCAGGAAAAGATCAGTCCATAATGAACTCAAACAGAAAATTGGAGATTGATTTAGTGAGGAGAAAAAGAAAAAAACGGCAACAAAAAAAGCCAATGTATTTTGTTTTTTGGCAGTCCCAAAAATTTTTTTTGTGCTGAATTGGTTCTCTTTAGGGGTTATTGAACACATTTTTACAGCTTTTAGTCAAGTTTTGAAATTAAAAGTGGTTTTGCCTTCAAAAGTGACAAAAATGTAACTCCTAATAGTGTTCTCTGGGAATGGCACTTCACAAGCCTCCCATGACTTTTGTGAATGGCACCAAAACTCTCCAATTTTTCTTTTACACCCACCAGGTCTGTGGGGCACTACACTGACTGAGAACACAACTGAAAACAGAGAGCTTTATGTGAAGACCACACTGCGAGAGCTGCTAGTCTATATTGTGTTCTTGGTGGACATCTGTCTACGTAAGTAGCTGTCACATCTCAGAGGTGTCTTTTCTGTGTGCAGCATGAGGGGAGTATGTGAGCGCTTGTTATTTGATTTGGATGTCAATCTGATTTGGATGTTAAATTTATTGTACATACTCACTGAAGCAAGTAAAGTGTGTCATTAACCTACAGAATAGCTGCTGCACACAAGTAAAATAACTGATTGTTGCTCTAGAACTAATTTATATTTGTCAGGTTTATGCAGTATTTTCTGATCTACATTATCATGACTTCACAGTCCTGGTAGAATATGCGCAGGGTCTTTTCTTAGTTTCACAGCAAATGTTCAAGACCCAGAGAGCACTTCTAGAAAATTCTGGGGAGCAAACACTCAGGGTAAAGAGAGATTTTCTCCTCTGAGACTGGAGGGATGGCTGAAGTGATAAAGCAGATGGCAGCTCACATTGTTGTTCTTGTGTGGATTTAATTCATCCCTGTACTGAATGCTAATGGCCTTTGTGTGGATAGAATGGCTGTTTGTTTTTTGGGGAAGGTTCATTCATTATCAGAAATGAGCACCTGTGAAGATGATGATATTTCATGGACCCTATGGCAGGAGAGATAAACAGACAATACCACCCTGAGTTACTATCACACTGGCCCAGGGAGACAGTGCTTCAGTCCCATCCATGCACACAGGCATATGTGTGGTCACACACTGACTCATCCAGAAGTGGAGGGGTGGGGGTTTGGTCCTTGAACGTCAGCTGCTTTATTTTCACAGTGCCCTTTCAAGAGTAGGGAATGCTCTTAGTGATCATCATGATGGATGTTTTTCATCAGGAAGGAGCACTGAAGAGTTGAAACAACATATTCATGGAAGTTAGAGCCTGTTCCTGTTTCAGATTTCTTGGTAGATGAGAACTTAGGTGGAGCTTTCCACTTAGGAAAATGGGATGGTCTCTATACACTTATGGCTTCACATCCGAAATTCAAAACAGAGCTCATGGACATTGTTCTGGGAAAGAAAATGTCCCTCAGAAATTTTGCCTGAAGACCAAAATAGTTACCAAAATCTCAGTTGTATCATGCAGTGGTCTTCTTTAGCTTGTAAACTCTTATAGTCTGTTGATCTGACAGTTTAAAATCTGGAACATGCAATAAATTATGTTTGTAAAACAGAAAATAAAGTAATAAGAGTTCCCAAGATTTCTTCTCTCGCACCTTGCTCAGCTTACCTGTGATTGAATCAACAATACAGAAAGTGAATACTTATATCAGGTTCCAATATACAGGTATAAAGGAGAACCCTCCTCTTGTTCTTTTCTCTTAGTGACATATGGAATGACAAGTTCCAATGCCTATTACTACACTAAAGTGATGTCCGAGCTCTTCCTGCAGGCCTCTTCAGATGGCCATGTCTCCTTTCAGTCCATTGGCAGCATGGCTGACTTCTGGATGGTGAGTGCAAATCTGCCCAGCATGCGGCACCCTGGAAATCTCAGCTGGGCTGTGATGTTCTGTTCCCTCTGAATGTGCCACCTAGTGATTTCAGCAAGGCATTTTGCTGCCACAATGGCAGCAATAGTTACGATACCATTTGCATGCAAAATATCCACTGTTTTGAAAAATTATTTATCCCTCTGAGCACTGTGATCAGAATCCTGGCTAGGCTAAATGTTCTGTGTTCCTAGGAGAGTCTGTTCCCCAGAAACTTATCATCTAAACAGGCAGGACATAACAAAAAGGAAATACTGTGTCATGATGCTCACTGCACAGATGGGAGTACCAGCCCAGAGAGGCTAAGTGATTTACTTCAGGTTTCCTTGTGGTAGAAATGGTTTTGCATCCTACAGTCCAATGTTTTCTTGCTGGTGTCTTGGTAATAGGCCTATGTCCATTTTCATGGGCAACTGTGGGCACAGCATACTTAAACTGCCTGTAACTCATACCTGGGCTGGGCTGATCTGTTTTATGTTTGTTTTGTTTTGTTTTGTTTTGTTTTGTTTTATGTGAAGAGCTGGATTAAAATTTGCACTGACTTTTATCAAAGAATATAAAGATGGGAAAAAATGTCTGGGGTCTAACACATTTCTATCAAAGAACTGAACACAGTGAATGGTGTTGAGATATTGCAACCAGTTATCTCTGACAGTCAGAAACTGTCTGCTTTGTCGTCTTCTGTTGTATTAAAAATGTAGATTGAACTTTGGCGCTACTGTTGTTTTTCTCCCATTGTTTCCAGGGCACTGGCACATGCCTTTTTCATAGTTCACTCCTCATGCCAAGGCAATTCCTTGTGACTTGTGCTCACTGAAGTGGAATGGACAAAGAGACTTTGTAGGGTTTTTGTCTCTTTAGCTCAATAAGGTGCAGCAACTGTTATATATCTGTGAGGAGCCAGCAATGATTCTTCTGCCCAGTATCTCTCTTCTACTACCAGCCTTGGTCTTGCCCCTCCTTAGCACACATCCAACACAAACTTCTACTACTTACCATCTTGGGAAGTAGAAAGGTATCTCTATCTCAAGCCAAGGATAAGAAAATTCCTCTACTGTGTGAGCTATGAAGTTGTTCTCCCTTCTCTTGCAGTATGCACAAGGCCCCCTCCTGGATAATCTTTACTGGACAAAGTGGTATAACAATGAGTCCCTAGCAGAGCACAGCACCCAGTCATACATCTATTACGAGAATGTGCTGCTTGGTGTCCCACGCATGAGACAACTGAAGGTGAAGAACAACTCCTGTGTGGTCCATGATGACTTTAAGGAGGAAATCTCAGGCTGCTATGATGTCTACTCAGAAGAAAAGGAGGAAAGGGTCTCCTTTGGGCTCATCAATGGAACAGCGTAAGTACATCTGCTGTTCAGGATTAGAAAAGAAAATTAATCTTTTCTAGTTAAAATAACATCTGCTGAGCTATGGGATGCCAGGGCTGAGTTTCTCACATAAGACTGGGATTCCCCCTGCACACAGAGGCAGCAAATCATTTTTATCTATTGATAAGGCCAAGTGTGTGTTTGAGGAAAACCACAACAAAGCAGTTGGGCAGTGTGGGACCTCTTGGGAAAGCCATGAAAAATCCAGTGGAAATTTAGATAGAAATTGTTGCCTGTTTTTAACAGTGTGAGGATAAAAAGAGGCCTTTGTTACCTGATCTATCAAATAGATGATGCTATCCGCTTCCCTCCTAGATTTGAGGAGTCAGAGAAGGGACTACATCTCTTTTGTCTTGAAAATCTATTTCTCTGTAATAATGTGAGGTAGCTGCAATTTAATATTTCTTTGCTTGCTACATAAGTCTTGGTCTGTGAAGGAGAGACTATTGCTCATAAGGAAATACGAGTGCAAGTGTGTTCTAAGGAGGAGGTTATGTGCAATGTGGTAGAAGGTGATACAGAAGATCCTGGGAGTAACCTCCATGCAAATAAGACTGGCATAGCTAACAAACCCATAGAATTTCTCCTCTGCAGCATTGTGAGCCATGTTTTGTCACTGCTGGGAAGCACTGGATCAGAAATCTGACAATGATGATGAAGTGATGTAGGCTCAGGTCTGGAACAGGAATTAAGTGCCAACTCTTTAATTAAAAACTGCTCTGTCCCTTGACGATACAGTCTCATTTCTCTTGTCTACAAGGTCACATCTAAACCTGGAGTGACAATGCCTTTGCTTATGGCTGGTCTGTTGCAGGTGGAGGTACCATTCTGAGGAGGAGCTGAGTGGCTCATCTCACTGGGGAAGACTAACCAGTTACAGTGGGGGAGGATACTACATAGACCTGAAGTTGACCAGAGAAGAGAGTGCTGAAGCCCTGAAAGTCTTGAAGGAGAAGTTGTGGCTGGACCGGGGCACACGAGTTGTCTTCATTGATTTCTCTGTGTATAATGCAAATATCAACCTGTTCTGTGTTCTGAGGTAAACTGAGTCTTACTGAAAATTCTTCTGCCTCTTGCTTCTTCCTCAATGTCACAGTTTTTTAAAAAAGCAAATAATTTAATATGGTCCACCAAGGGGGTAGGTAAGACTAAGTAGTGTCAGTAGATGTCATATGAATTAGTAAAAAGACTTTGTTTTCCTGATGTAGCAGTCACATTTCTCTTCACCTTTCACTCCTCCCTGTCATGGGCAGGAGCAGTGGAGCAACAGAGATAAGGCTGTGTAAACACAGGCACAAATCTTTCACTCATGGTTTGGTAGACAGCTCATGCTTGGGCTTGATGCCTTTCAAAATTATCTAAGAGTCTTCTCTGCCCCTGTTTGTCATTATCAGAGGTTTCTTATCCCCCTCAAGGTTAGTGGTTGAGTTTCCAGCCACTGGTGGTGCCATTCCCTCCTGGCAAATCCGGACGGTCAAGCTCATAAGATATGTCAGCACGTGGGACTTCTTTATTGTTGCCTGTGAAATTGTCTTTTGTGTCTTCATCTTCTACTATGTGGTGGAGGAGATTTTGGAGCTGCGTATCCACAAGCTTCAGTATTTCACCAGCATCTGGAACATCCTGGATGTGGTTGTCATTCTGGTGAGAATCCTTCCACACTTTTTTTGAGGGATGGGGCAAGGACAGAGAAGTGTAAGAGCCAAAATAAATGAAGGAATGGGGAAAACTGGTCTGATAAGACAAGAGCTAGCACAAGTTTTGCCCTAATAGTAAAATGAAGTAGCAGAGTAATCAGAAACATTGTTTTCTACAAGCCATTAGGAGAAAGTTCTTTCCTTGGAGATGACTGAGAGGCTGTGAAGTCAGGACATCACTCAGTGTATTATGAACTTATTTCCATCCTCCAACAGTAGACTGCAGTTGTGAAGTGAGATACCAAAGAATTTTGTAACACTTACATTTCTGTGGAAAGCATATGTACAGCAATCACTGCAGATTCTTCGCTTCCTCTTTGCAGCTTTCCATCACTGCCATTGGGTTTCACATCTTCCGCACCATTGAGGTGAACAGACTATTGAGGGAATTGCTGAAACACCCCAACACCTACGCAGACTTTGAGTTCCTGGCATTCTGGCAGACACAGTATAACAATATGAATGCAGTGAACTTATTCTTTGCCTGGATCAAGGTATTGTATGGGGTCTGTGAAGTGCCAGGTCTCCAGTCTCAGACCTCTTCCTTTAGATAGCTTGAGGGTTCACCTTCCACCCCCTGGAGTGAATAAGGGTAACAGCTCTATAACAGAGGATTTTTCTCAAACCATATGCTTTGTTTGCAGTAAATCCAGACAACTCTTCACACTGCATTTTGAGGCCAGTTATTTGGAGACAGTGTGTGGAGGATTTTCTCACAGAAAAAGGTCATGATTTACTGTCAGTGAACAACCCATGTTGATAAGAGTAATGAGCGGCTGTGAGGGAGCTGTGAGAGTCTGTTCTGAAGAGGCCTCAAAGTACTGATATGAGATTCCTGCCTCCCTCCTGTGGAATGNGAAGGATTTGTTTGCTTTTAGGATCACTATAAATGTAGAAAGGTTGTGAATAAAAATGAATGCATGTTGTAACTCATATTGAGTCGTCTGCATGCATCTCCAACCCGCCTCCACAACAGTGGATGGGTAGACAAGCTCAGACATTGTGGTGTAAATGTGTTTTTAGAAGATGCCAAGTATAATGTAACTTAGTAAAGGATGGACATTTTTAGTATTTTGGAGGATAATCTGGTAAACCAAGTTTTCCTTTCATGATGGCCACCCAACAACTGGAAATTACTCATCTGTTGGCATGGACTTTGCATTTCTACCAAAGCATCTTGGCATGGTGAAAGCCACACCATGCTTGGGGTTCCTCATTATCCTCAAGTCATTTGTTCTTGCAGCAGTCTCTATCTTTTCCTTTGAAATGGGGAATAGTTGTATATTTATGATCCCACATGAAGATGGTGGCACACCAGGGGGAAATATCCTGAAAGTTGTCACCATTCCCCTAGACCGTCTCTCTTCTCAGTGCTTAGGAACTATAGTGAACTTCTTGTGTTAGGAAGCATGCACATATGAGAGATACTGACCTAGCTGATGGTTTGGCCTAACTTGGACCCCATTCTTTCTTCTTGCAGATATTCAAGTATATTAGCTTTAACAAAACAATGACCCAACTCTCCTCCACTCTGGCACGTTGTGCCAAGGACATCCTCGGTTTTGCCATTATGTTCTTCATTGTCTTCTTTGCCTATGCCCAGCTGGGTTACCTTCTTTTTGGTACACAAGTGGAAAACTTCAGTACCTTTGTTAAGTGCATGTAAGTGTGTAAGTAACTTACTGTTCTGCTGACTTGGCAAATTTGCATTTTTATACAAAAGAAGATATCTCTAGGCCTATTTAGGTTAAACTTCTCCATAATTCTGGGGTTAAGACTAAATATCTCAAGTGCTTTGAGATAGGCTCTGAATATTGTGTTTTGATGTTTGTTGGTTTGTCTTGTTTGTTGGGTTTTTTTTT